>JAVQJW010153243.1:0-14406 GCA_036025195.1 Hypseleotris klunzingeri
TAGCTAGTTTGAATTTAGTCAAACACTAAAGTTAGAGACGTATAACTTTGATTAAAGCTCTGCAAACACAAAGAACAAGATAGTGGCTGCAGTTACGCTACTGGCCACTAGAGGCAGAACCCTAAATATTAGCATTTCTTACATATTGCGCCTTTAAAGCTCTGCAAACACAAAGAACAAGATAGTGGCTGCAGTTACGCTACTGGCCACTAGAGGCAGAATCCTAAATATATGCATTTCTTACATATTGCGCCTTTAATTGTTCCGGTAACACCAGCTCGAGCCCTACAGCTCGCTCGTTACAGAAGTAGATAATATCTCTTATGCCTTCAATAAAATCCTTGACAGGAAATACCAGAATACCACCAATATCATGCAATATCCTCAATTATTGTAAAAACAACCCAGGGTGTTTTACTACAGTCGCCTAGCGACCATGAGAGGGGTGGCAGGGATTGACACAAAATCTGGGGTTAGATTGAAAAACTGACACACACCACCACATCTTCACATCGTTATGTACACAGCCATTGAACACACGCATTATAGACCTCGTGGCGCAACGGTAGCGCGTCTGACTCCAGATCAGAAGGTTGCGTGTTCAAATCACGTCGGGGTCAATTCTTTTTTCTTTCATCTAATATAGATTGTAATTGTTTAGCATTATGGTATACAGCCAGAGAACAACGGCATATAAAAACAAACATATTTAATTTAACCCAGAAAAAAGAGGGCTCGTCCGGGATTTGAACCCGGGACCTCTCGCACCCTAAGCGAGAATCATACCCCTAGACCAACGAGCCAATATGTCCAGAAAACTTGCATTCCCAGTCCTCAACACATTTTAGGTAATATTAAGTATAACAAAATAATTAGGTTTGGATTATGCAGCGGAAAGTTCATTGTGCCGCAGATTTTTTAACTGGTAGGGACAAAATAATTATATCATGGGAAACGCGGTAGACATTGAACATTTTAAATCCACACAAGCGAAAAGTATCAATCAATCGTCAAATGTCAACTCCGCTTAGTAAATTAAAAGAACATCTTGATAATTGTAAATTAAAGAATCGTTCACCTCCTTGTTGTTTCTTTCTGATTATGGTACAGTCAGCAACTCTGTCTCTGGCATACGGGTTTTATCTGATGTCATGTGACCCATGCTCAGCCATCTTGTGGAAAACGAAGAGAGATAGCCACACACACAACCCGCATACAAATCCTGTGCTGTCAGAACAAGTACAGGTAAGACAGTCAAAGTATATTAGATGATGAAGAATAGTCGTGCATTTAAATTAAGTGTCATGTCAGTGGGTTGTATTACGAGCTGCGGTGCTCGGATCTGTGGTAAAACCCTCCATTTTTACTTGGCCTCTTAGCCCTGGGCTGTCGTAGCTCTGTGTGCGGCTCCGAGCTGCACGAACTTCGGGCGCGTTGTCAAGGAAATGTGGGTGGCTGCTCGAAAGGCCGCGTGTGGCTAGTCAGCTTTAGCCTGTTGGCTACAAGTGCTTAGCTTAGGGATTAAGTTCTAGCAAAGAAATATCACATTTGCTTCTTCTTGGTTTAATAACCGTGATCCGACATACTAGTCCTTATAAATATTTGTATATTAACGTATGTTACAGCATGTAACTATTTAGTGGCTATTTGTTAGCCAGCTTACCACCAATTGCTAACGCCTATCCAAGGATGACTAGCTTTGGCATAGCTAACATGTGTTTTAGGTACTTTTCCTTCCTGCAGTATGATTTACAAATTTGTGTTGTTATTTTCTAACACATGGTCAATGTACGGACAGTAGTATAGCATTAATGAGTTGTCTAATGCCTGTCCCCAACATACAGTTGACACTTCTCTTAACTCTCTCAAAAGAATTCACAGTACCGTAGTAAGGTGAGTAAAGATCTTAGCATTTGACATTAGCACGGTTAAACTGATCTACGTACATGGGCACTCTTGGCACCTTGCAATTTAACTAGCATGTAAAAATGACATTTGTTTGTGTTGTTAGAAAATTGTATATCCGATCTTCTAATTATAGTAATTGTGGTATCATGAAGTATGATGATTAGATTAATGATACTCCTATGTTTGCAACTAACAAAACTTGTAAAAACACAGGTTGTGTAACGAATAGCTTTCAAACTATGGCTGTTTTCTTCTCATATTTATTACTTTACCTACAAACCTACACGTGGCTGTTGCTAGTCCATATGGTCAACTGCCTGTGCTTGGTGTACTGTTTTTTTTTTTTTTTGTGGCAGACATGTCACAACACTCGTGTGGGTTATGGGGGTGAGGCCCTGTTAAATAGAGCTGTAACAGATACAACACGTTGAATATGGGTTATAGTATCACTTTTGTTCAATAGCAGAAGGCCACTTGTCAATTACAGGTGTCTAATATACACTCCCACAGAAAGGGAGACTTCCTAAAATAGAGTTGGTGGATTGAAATTGTACACTGGTTGCACTTGAGGGGTGGGTTGTATATCTCCAGGCAATACATCATAGACAGTCTATACCAAAAACATATAATGCACAAAAGATAACTAACTAAAGTTATTTAAACAATATGAAAACATGACATATTGTTTATCCTGATGCTATAAAATATCATTATTGATGAATGTGCATTCTGCCTTTTACAGAACTTAAAATAAAAATGGCCGAAACCCAGACACTCAACTTTGGACCAGAATGGTAAGTAATCAAACAGTACATATAAAAAGATGCTAGATGCTTTATTGAGTTTTGTTGTGTGTTGTTGCTCTTGTCAGGCTCCGTGCCCTGTCTGGAGGGGGTGGTGGCAGCAGCGGTGGAGGAAACAGCAGCACGGTTGCCTCTCCTCCGCTCTCACCTGCATTCTCACCTGCATTGCCAAAGTACAAACTTGCAGACTATCGCTACGGGAGAGAAGAAATGTTAGCACTTTATGTAAAGGATAACAAGGTGAGTAACTTTTTAACATTTTCTAATATTTCTGCTTGCTTCTGTGCTTTTTATTTATGTAAGTCAGATTTGATGCTTTTGCCTGTTAAAATATGTTCAATTCAATCCCAATAGAGAGTTGATTATTTGATTATGTCCAGATCCCTATAGACTTACATGACAAGGAGTTTCTGCCCATTTTGCAAGAGGAGCCTTTACCACCCCTGGCACTTGTGTCTTTTACAGAGGAGGAACAGGTGGGTTTCATATCAATTTTGGGAACATGACTGCTGTTTTTTAAATATATATATATAGATAGATAGATAGATATAGATATAGATATAGATATAGATATAGATATAGATAGATAGATATAGATATATATCTATAGATATATATATATGATAACATGATAAACACCAGCTTTGCTTCACTGACAACTTCCAAATATTTCCTGTTTTTCTTTGCAGAGAAATTTTTCCATGTCTGTAAATAGTGCAGCTGTACTTCGTCTGACAGGGCGAGGAAGTGGTCCGGTAGCAGGGGCACCAAGAGGGCGAAGTACATCTAGAGGTAGAGGTAAGGATGAAATGGAAATGAAAATGTGCACATAGACTTATCAAGTAATATGTAGTTATAGAAGTTTATAACAACTAAATATGATTGAAATGCTTTCAGCGCCATTCATTTTGCAGATGTGGCACTCACTCAGGAAGATATTGTTTGCCAGAAGCTAAAACTAAAAATAACACAGGAAATAAATAATGTGTGATTTGAGTGTTTATGGTATCTGAGCAAATACTTGCTTCATATCATAGGTCGAGGAAGAGGTGACGGAGGATTTTACCAAAGAAGTTTTGATGATGTGGAAGCGTTTGGTCGCGGAGGGAGGGAGATGCACCGTTCTCAGAGTTGGGAAGAAAGGTACTGCTGTTTGTGTAGTTCAAAGTGGGCAAAACAATACAAATATCCATATTGCATCTGTCTGACATCTGTCATTATTTCACAGGGCAGATCGCAGGTTTGAAAAACCAGTTCGGAAAGACCCAGGTGGGAGTTTATTTATTTTCAGTACATAATCTAGTGGCTAGAAATGCATTTGTTTATCTCATAATATTTTTGTCAACCCTGCAGATCCTGCCACAGGACATTTTCAGATTAATCACAGTAAGTACCATACAATTAGGATAATATAAGAATCCTTTAAAAAATCTTAATTATCTCGATCAAAGGTTGTGGCTCAGCTTCTTTGTGCACAGTTGAAGAGTGGTTGTAAATAATAACCTATGAGCTTCTGTGCATTTTGAGAAAAAAAGAAAATAAAACATTGTCATTCCACAATGTTCTCATGCAATAATCTACATTTAATATGTTTGTTTTTGCAGTCCGGGGGAACTATGAGGATGGTGGGACAGGCATACCAAGGAAGCATGACTTCATACGTTCAGAGAGTGAGAACTGGCGCACTACTCGTGATGATCAGAATGGTGAGGATGATGAGGGGGGTTGGCGCCTGGCAGGTTCTCGACGGGACAGTGACCGGTGGTGCCCCCCAAGCCCAGGTGGGCACACGTCACATTATGCCTGTCAAATAAAAACACTACTTTTGTAATACTACTGCGTTATTTTAAAATTGAAAATGTTATAAAAGGTGACCTGATTGTTGTCGTTGTAACTTTAGAGGTAAGCAACTGAACTTCTAAAACATTTTTTTCAGATGGTCCTCGGTCAGCTGGGTGGCGGGAACACCCAGAGCAGCGGCGGCGCTTTCCGTTTGACGCCAGAGATGAGGAGCGCGGCTACAGGAGGCCGCGGTCGGGCAGTGGCAGTCTGGAAGATGAACGGGACAGCCTCCCAGAGTGGTGTCTGGAGGATGCAGATGAAGAGGCTGGGACCTTTGATTCTTCAGGGGCATTTTTATCACTTAAGGTACTAGTGTAATTCAATCAATTATCTTATTACTAAAATATTATAATGTTTGACAAAGACACATATGTTCAACTGTTCACTTTTTGGTATCATTAGAAAGCCTCCAAAGAGCCCATTATGGAAGAGGCAGAGCTGGACTTTAAACCAGATGAGTCTGAAGAGTTTGTGGAGGAGGATGAGGGTCAGCGACAAGAGACCAAAGAAACAGAAACTGAGACCAAGAGGGACCCTGATTGCAATGGTTGGCCTTGGATTCTTAGTCCATTGTTTTTGTCCAATGTGTATCGTTTGCTTAAAACTGTTTTTAATTGTGTTGTAAGATAATGTAATAGAATGTCCATTGTTACCCTCAATCACCAAACAGCCTTCTCCCTTTCAGAGCTGATTTATTTATTTTGCGATATGACAAATGCAATATTAGTGTATTTGTTTATAAAGATCCCCATTAGCTACAGATGCTCTGTAGTATAAAGTCTCTGCTCTTGACACTCACTAATGAATGAGCTCATGCTGAGTTTTTCTCTTCAATGTTGTAATACCTCTTCAAACATATTTCAGAGTTGTCTCGAGTTCCAGAGGAGGCAGCACCTGTTACTCCACCTGCTGGTACCCCAGTCTCGGAGCCACATGCTGTCCAGTCATTATCCCAGCCTCAAACGACCAGAATAGAAGAGCCTGAAAGACCAGCTGAGCGCACAGACAGGCTTCCTCCTCTTGAGCTACCACCCGAGCCCTGTAAAGTACCCCTCCAGGTCCCCATATCCAACAGCATGCTGGATCCCATAGCCATGAGTCATATTTCTACTGCCCATACAGGTATGATTTGTGCCCATGTACACTCGCTGGCCACTTTAATTTTTATTACAGGTAGATCCTGTACCTATTGAAGTAGCTGTGGTGTAGCCATTTGCATTCATAGTCCACAAGGTTCAAGTTTTGATGTTTTTTTACAAACATAAAGGCAGTTGTGTATAGACAACAATTGCTGCCTTTTGACTGGATTATTAGCTGATTGGCAGGTAACTAGGTATACAGTACTTAAGGTCCGTGGTTTAGCTCAGTCGGCAGAGCATGCTGCCCATTCACAGAGCTTATAGCGCATGTCTGGCATTTTGAGTCCAAGTCCGACTGACGGTGACGGTTTGCCAAATGTCACTCCTCGCTCACTGTTCCCTGACTTCCTGTGAATATTAAACTAGGCATACCTAAAAGTGGCTAGTGAGTGTACTTTTTTTCAGTAGACTTTCAAAAACTCTTCAACTAATGGAAACACATTTTATATTTGTGTTGCTCCAGAACATCCAGTTTCAGTTCACACGGTCCAACTACCACAAAAACCTTTGGAGGTACCTGTGGCAATGAACAACCCATTACCCTTCCCCTCTAGTATAATGGCACCCATTGGCAGGCCCACAACTGTGCCACATGAAACAGATGAAGATGAGGGTCTAAAACACTTTGAACAGGTCAGTCTAGTTCGATTTATTTAATGTTCACTGTAATTCAGATTTTAGGGGTAATTAAGTTATTTTTCAGGAGGCAGAAAAGATGGTAGCATATCTACAAGATGGTGTTGTTGATGATGACAGACTATCTGCAAAAAGCTCAGAGAAGCCCAAAACATCAGGTCTGCCTCTGTCTCATGAAGCTGCTTTGAAGTGGTTTTATAAAGACCCACAAGGGGAAATACAGGGTAAGCTTGTTCCAGTTTGAAAGCATTATTGCATATTACTTGGGTGTTAAGTATGGAAGCTGTCTGTTCAGGTCCTTTCAGTAACCAGGAGATGTCCGAGTGGTTCCAGGCCGGCTACTTCACCATGTCTCTTCTTGTTAAAAGAGGATGTGATGAGACGTTTCAACCTTTGGGTGAGATCATGAAGATTTGGGGAAGGGTGCCATTCACTCCAGGCCCTGCACCACCACCTCTCCTGGTAAGTGAATCTTTCTACTTTTAAAATTGATATGCAGTACCAGGTATGGCCTCAGGGTGGCATATGACTCCAGTTCATTTATCCACACACAGACAGCATCCCTCAGTAGTTCTCAGTTTTTGCAATCTCTTTTACCGTGATTAAATAATGTAGTTCTGTCTTCATCAGGTTGACAGTGATCAAGAAAGGTTGAAACGGCAGCAGGAGATGAATGCGATGTACCAACTACAGCAGCTCCAATATCAATACCTTCTCAGGTACAGACACATCATAAGAAATGGCCTGATAAATGTATGTTTGTGAGACATTTTGTCAGATTGTGGCCTTCTTCTTTCAGGCAGCAGTATGCACAGGCCCTGGCCCAACAGAAGGCTGCTGCACTTAGCTCTGCTCCTCTCCAACAGCAACAGCAGCATCAACAGCAGCTCAACCTCCTCTTACAGCAATACCAGGCTCTCAAGATAAGGTTTATATCCATAAGTTAACTGCTGACTGTTGCCCTCTTTGAGTATGTTTGGAAATTAATACACAGTTTCTTTGAAAATAATAATTTATTCTGATTTGCTCTTTTCAGAGCCTCTGAGAGTCTCCTACCTCCAGTTACACGTTCCCTGTCAGTACCAGACTCGGGTTCTGTATGGGAAATGCAGAACACCTCATCTCAGGCAACACCAAACCTCCAACAAACGGCTCCAAGCAGTGGGTTTCCTTCTTAAACCACTTTCACATCTATTCAAGTAGAGCAAATGTCCAACCTGATCTTTTTTCTTTTTAAAGCATGGGATGGTAGCAGTGTTTGGGATCTACCTATAGACTCCATGGCACCAGCTCCTACCTTGGAGCAGATACAGCTAGAAAAGTCAAAGTTTGCAAAGGTACACTGCCCAATGAAAGAATACAACCAAATGTCAATGTCTGAGTAATTAAAAAGTGACTGATGATATGCACTGTTAAATTCTGTAGTTGGAAATGGAGAGGCGTGAAGCAGAACTGAGAGCTAAAAGGGAGGAAGAGGAAAGGAAACGCCTGGAGGATGCCTTGAGAGCTCGACAGGAGGAAGAACGCAAACGTCTTGAAGAGGAGGAACTGGCACGCAAAAAACAGGTCTGATGATCAAGCATTATTAAAATGTATCTCTTTTCTGAACAACTGTTCCATTTGCAAAGCGCCTTTGTCCGAAAAAATGCTATATAAGTCTGATGTATTATTATTACAATTGAGTCATAACTGTGTCACTTCTCAGGAGGAGGCATTAAGGAGACAACGGGAACAAGAGGAGGCACTGCGCAGGCAAAAGGAGGAGGAGGAGAGGCTGGCCCAGGAGGAAGCTCTACGCAGGTTAGAGGAACTGCGGAGGGAAGAAGAGGAGAGGAAAAAACGGGAAGAGTTCCTCCGCAAACAGGTTAAGCCACAAATATGACATTATCTAATAATGTACTACAGTGGTTCTCAGTCTGTGGTACAAGTACCAGTATGATTTAGTTTAATTTAGTCCTGGTTTATAATCTATTATGCACTTATTTCAAATCATTTTAGTCAAATTAAATTATTACTGGCAAATATTTTCTAGAATGTACTTTTGAGACCCACAGCTCTAGTACATTTCCAGAAATGATAATGATACCATTTGATAGGAAGAGGAGCGCAGGAAGCAGGAAGAGCTTGAAGCATTAAGGAGGCGAGAGGAGGAGAAGCGAGCGGAGGAGGAGGCTGCAGCAGCAGCTCTGCTTCTGGCTCAACAGCAGCTGGAGGAACAGAAACGACGAGAACAAGAGGCTCAGAGACAACGACAACAACAACAAGAGGCTTTGAGAAGACTACAGCAACAACAGCAGCAGCAACAGCTCGCACAGATGAAGGTACAGCATCATCAGGTTACAGGCATCTTTGCACTATAACAGAGCTTCTTCATCAGTTCTCATTCCACTGTGTTATACCTAGGATAACACATTTGCATTTGTCTTTCAGACATAGGGAACAGTAGTTCAATTAAACATTTGTTTGCATTATAGTATAACTGTATTATCTGTGTTTTCCAGCTTCCTTCCTCTTCAAAATGGGGCCAGCAGTCAGCCAATTCCATAAACCAGTCTCAAAATGCTCTTTCTCTAGCTGAAATCCAAAAACTTGAAGAGGAAAGAGAACAGCAAGCACGCGAGGAGGTAAGAAAAGATGTTTTGTGTGAAAGTAAAGACAATTCACAAACTGTCATCTGTTTCTCTTGACTGTACAGCAGCGACGTCAGCAGCAGGAGCTCTTGAAGCTCCAGCAGCAGCAGGCCCTGCAGCAGGCAGCGCTGCCCCAAGCCAAACTGTCGGGATGGGGCAATGTGGCCAAGCAGCCTGGCATCACAAAGTCTCTCCTGGAGATCCAGAGGGAGGAGGCTCAGCAGATGAAACAGAGGAAGGACCATCAGCCATCAACTGTCACTCCACAAAACCGCACACAGAATCGAACAGTATGTATATATGTAAAAACTCTGGGCATCATCAGGGCAGTGCTATGTCTGACAGGCGGGTGCTGGATGAAACAATCCAAGAGTGCTGTAAAGTTGTTGTATCATTACATGTAGACATCAAGGCTTTCCTTTGTGAACTATTTTATCAAAGACTTGGCATTATTATCTAAAACCATAGTTAATTCTATATTTACTCTGAGTCATTTCTCCAAACCCAACGTAGTAATACTGAGATTTTCATACACATTACATATATCTGTCGCAGAGGGTGGAAACTTTCAGTTTTGATTTTCAGGTGACACTGATTTGAGTAGAACTCTCATGTTGGCCATCTCCTCAGATTTAATGTCACTCTCAAATGCAGTCACATTTCCTCTGAAACTGTAAACTCATGTAATGTTCTTTATGATTACATTCATTACAGACTTCTCTTAGTAACACGGTGTGGGGCTCTGTCAACAACAGCTCTAATTGGGGTTCGGACCCCAGCAGTATCTGGGGCGACACAAACAACTCCAACATGGGCTTTTGGGATGAGGCAGTAAAGGAGGTCGCCCAGCCGCCTGCACAACCAACTAGAAAAAGCAATGCTCAGAAAAACAAGGGAAATGCCAACCTCAGGTACCTGCTTAGGCAACATTCAAAACATTTTTCATAAGTTGTGATGAAAGTATGAGTAATACACAAACCCTGATACGTTTCTGTTGTCTTCCAAAAGTAATTCTCTGAGTGGGCGAGCCAGCAAAAAAGTAGAAGAGGAGGAGAAGCTGCTGAAGTTGTTCCAAGGGGTAAATAAAAGCCAGGACACCTTTATGCAGTGGTGTGAGCAAACTTTGCACACTCTCAACACAGCCAATAATCTGGATGGTATGTCCATTCAACAACTCTTACACAGGTTTTCTCAATGTTTATGAATGTCCTGATAATGGTCTCCGTGTATTTTCTACAGTTCCCACGTTTGCTTCTTTTCTAAAAGAAGTGGACTCGCCATATGAAGTGCACGACTATGTGAGGGCCTACCTGGGGGACACTCCTGAGGCCAAGGACTTTGCCAAGCAGTTCCTTGAGCGTCGTGCCAAACAGAACGCCAACCAACAAAGACAGGCACCGCCAAACCAACAACCTTCAAAGCAACAGCAGGTGGGGCAGACTAATACTGTTTAGTGGGGTTGATTTCAAGGTTATTTTTGGTTACTGTCAACAGTCTGATAAAGACACTGCTGTCATACTCCAGATGCTATTTACATTTGTCGTGTCAGTTTTTGACGTCACTTGTGAAGGGCCATATACATACAATTTCCTGGTCATTGAATAGAAATCATAGTATCCTGTAGTTCAACTCACTGAATATTATAATGCTTGTAACTGAACCGGTCCATGTATGGCACTTTTTTACCATTACACTTTAAATGAGCTAAATGGCACACAAATGGCATGTCAGACCTGGGAGGAAAAAGCCATATATGGACTTATAGTGAACTTATGCTGTAATATCACTGGTGTTTTTTCTGTGTCTCTATATGTAAAATTATAAATCTAATAGATTGGCATAATGAATAGAGGGGCTTTTAAGGAATTTGTTTTATTTATTATTTTCAGGATTCTGTGTGGGGCAGTACAGGATCCTCCTCTCTCTATCAGTCCAATCACACGAGCAGTCAGCAACAGCGCTTCGAAACTGTCACCTCAGGGAAGAAAAAGAAGAAGCAGAAGATGGTCCGTGCAGACCCTAGCCTTTTAGGTACGACACATTACTTTCTTTACACTCTAATGATCTGTACATTTTTAATTTCTTTAAAACTGTTTTTGCATTTCTAGGTTTCTCTGTGAACGCATCATCTGAGAGACTGAATATGGGAGAGATTGAGACTTTGGAGGACTTTTAAGGGACTGCAGCCAAGCAACCCCCCAGTGACTGTATCCAGTTTGAACAACAGCTTTTTACCTAAACCTCTTTCCTCGGCCCGGCCACTTCCTCATTTTGCCTATTTGATTTTGTGGTTTCTCCAGTTAATTCCACAAACAGTTTAAATTGTGAACTCAAAGGCAGAAGGTTTACTGTCTTTAAAGAATATATTTGCAAAAGACGACATCAATGGCCAGTATAAAAAAAACAAGCAAATGAAATATTCATTCTGTAACTCTGGAGGCATGCTACTGACATGCTGTGCTCCCATTTCAAATCTGGCCTTCTTTAATGGGTTTTTTTGTGGATATATGGGTGGGGTGTTGGGAATATTATATGAAAGGTTAGAGAGATTATATCCATATTTTGTTTTTCTTTTATTTATTGAAAAATATCTCCACTTTATTCCTCCTTCTATTTCCCTCTGTTTTCGCTGGGTGTTCATGGATAAGGATGGCATAGTAGAGCCCAAGGATTCATGCCCACTTATGTCCTGTTTTAAGGACATGTTCAAAAGTTCCAACTAGTTATTCTATTTCTTGTAAAATACTAGGCTGTTTAAAGAATAAACTTTCCACTCTACATCTGTATTATATTATATGAAAGTGATCTGCTGGAGTCATACTTTTTTATTGCGGTATGAAATAAACAGTCTGATGTGTGGGCTGTATACATAAGTATGTGTCTGGATCTTTCAGTAACTAAACATTGTTGTGCATTGTCCAAGAAAATCAATTGCTATAAAGAGGATTTCATACCTCAACTACTGTAAGTCTTTTAAAATCATCAATAGGTCTATGGAGAGTGACATGTTCTAAAAGCACAAGTTTGGCATCATTACATGCATTGTTGGAGATAATGAATCTCATTGCTTTTGGGGAAGTGGTTTGAAGTTGTGTTTTACTGTTTTCGAGAAGTTGTCTTTCCTAGATGAATGATAAGTAGATGAAACATTTGCATTAATGCCTAAATTGCCATTCAGCTATCAATTGTGTGGAATAAGAAGTAGGAAACATATATTCCAAACTCAATTTTAAAGATGACAACTGTATATTGTAATTGGTCTACTGTTCTTAATCAAAACCCCCCCCAAAAAAAGCTGAATTTTGAGTCTAAAGTCTAATGCAAATCTACCTTTTAGCAGGTACAAAATCTAATGCTTGCTTTAATACAACCCATCTGAACAGAACATTTTACAACTATGTGTAACCAAAACTAATGTGACCTTAGGGTCATCTTCTATTTACCCCTTTCATTTTGGAGTTTTGGGTGTGCCTCTGATGATGTCCTGACAAAGTACACACTGTCCAGACAGTCCTGGGCAGAGCACACCTCGCCCCACCCCTTCCCTCACTGTGGACCTACCTTTCCTCCTCCTCTGCTCTCTCATGTACTCTTCTTCCAGACGTCAACCATTTCTTAAGGAGATTTAGCATCGCTTTCTTCTCCGCCGCCATGGTTCCCTACAATATCTGCAGAGTTGTCATTCTGGTGCTCCTAGGCCTCTTGGTGACTCTTGTACACACAGGTAAGAAGAAATCCATTTATTTAATCTTTTCAACTTTCAAAGCATCATGACTTTTATTTGATATTTTATACAGTCCACTTTCTTTGGAGATATTTGTAGTTTAACCAACCAATTAAAATAAACACTGTATGTAGGCATGTACTGGTCCTCCCTGTTGGCCCCACACATGCTCAGGTTAGATGTGTGGAGCGACTCTAAAAGATGCAGTTGTTGAAGCCTGGAGCTGTGAATGCTGTGCTTTGACAAACAGGATGACTCAGTGGCTTTCATGATGCCTGAAATCGTCTGAAACGCAACACTTACCACCTATGACGCACGTTATACCCAAATCTTACACAGACTGGTTTGAGAAGAGAAAATGCTGGCACAAATCTACCTTATTTTATAGACATAAGATGTCAGATTTAGTCTTAAGTTTGAAAGTTTGATTGTATTTTTGCTGTTAGGCTTGAAACAAAGGATCTATCTCTTGTCATGGTTCAGAGCTGGGGTTCAGAGGTCACCTGGTTGACAAGTTGACTAGTTCCTGTGAAAAAATGTGAAATGAGGACACTAAACTCACTGTGGAACATCTGACCTCAAGACCTTTATATTGTCTTTGACACTGTAGTGCTACACAGTTGAACAGGCCTTGCAATGGCAGTCCTATTTTGAGTGAAATGTAAAGTAATATTTTTATTAAATGTATCAATTTCTACATAAGCCTGCACAATTTACCAGAAAGGCTTTAAGCCAAACATAATATCTGTCTTCCATCTGACAGAAATTTCCACTGTTAAAGTGACTTTTCAATTGAATAATAATGATTTTACTTGAATATACATTTAAATCTGGTTAAGCAAGCTAGTTTCAGTTTTTAACCAATATGCACCTTGTATCTCTTTGTATGTCTGTGGTAAACCTACTTTAGGGTATCCAAATACATCTAAATGTTCCCTAAACACTAGTTTTAACCCAAGTATTGAGCAACTATTTCTACATAAGTGGAGTTTATAAGAGACACACTTCCCCTTCCTGCAGTTTGTGTTGCAGTGTCAAAATGTGTTGGTTGTAACTATCCAGCAGTCCTGACCACACCACCGACCTGATGATTCAACCATCGTGACACTCCGCATTCGACCCAGCATGGGAGATACGGCAGGATGTGTCAGAAAAATGCACTGTGACGATGACTCACACAATTGAAAAGGCTAAAAAGTGAAACAGGACAGTGTAAGGGCCAGAGCGGAGTACCAGTGTCCTGTTTGGGAAAGTTTTTCACGCACACCTGTCTGCTCACATAGTCATGTCTCTGGCTGGTGTGAAATCCTGACTGTAAAGGCTCAACAAATGGTCCCCTGTTTCTTTAGGAACTGCTCTGAACTTCACTTAAACATGTAATGCTTTTGACTCTCAGCTTATGCTGCAGAAATGAGATTTTAGATTGACAGCCGGAGCATGTCTTCGTTTGGTGTGACTTTGAGGGAGAACTAGATAATTGTTTTTAGTGCTGGGTAATGTACACTTTTTAAATATATGACAAGTTTCCCCTGTGACCCAAGTAAATATGGGATTTATATGGTTTTCATACACCACTCCTACTTTATGTATGTCGGGGAACCCTTGAGAACTACTTTTTTAAAATTTGCTGGTATTCGGTTTTTTGTCTAAACTTTCTATGTAGCTTTTATAAATCTGTATAATGTATATGAACTGATCCTACAGTAGCCTATATACATTATCTA
>JAVQJW010153362.1:0-10618 GCA_036025195.1 Hypseleotris klunzingeri
ATTTTTGATAATAAAAAACTGTCAACTTAAAATGCATTACACTTGGAAAAAAACCTGCTTCTTGAAAAGTGGCTACTTTTCACAGTGACCAAGTAAAGTGAATAGAATAGAATAGAAAAGCAATGACTACAACAGTACCCTTCTTTTTCTGGTTTGAAATATACAGGTCAGAAAGTAAACTTTTGACAGCTTTCATTAAAAATGTTTATACGCTAGTAAGCAAATCTTATCCTTTTTTGTTCCTAATATTAAATTATTTTAGCTGACATAAACCATCTGTATCCTATAATAGTGCTGCTGTATAACATAATGATAAAACTACACATGAATAAGTTCCACTAGTGCTCATATTTCAACTGGAATTCCCTCCAATAGCCACCCCAAATCAGAAAAGTCACTGGTACATGAACATGGCTCAATGTAACAAATACTATACTCTGGGTTAACTGCAGATTGTTAATCAACTTCACATGTATTATTTATGGCTCACAAGTGCATCCACAGCTACCTTAATGCAGGTGATGAAACATGCTCCTCAACCACCTTCATAAGGAGAACCAACAGTAAAAAACACCATCTATATTTGAGCCAAAACTTCCTAATAAAACCTGCTGGACCAAGAAAAGTCTCCATGAGTTTTTGCCCGGGGGCCTTGGAAAGCTCCAGGAATCAAAAGCCCCCTACAGTAGTTTGCCTTTCCACTCCAGGGGAAAGAAAAACACGCACGCTGATCAATCAGTGAGGATGAGGAGAGGCATGCTGCCCGAGTAGTGGCCACAATGGATTGAGAACTTAATGGCTCTGAGTCCACGTGAAAAGGGCTCACATCGTCCAGTCACAGGGAAGAAAACATCCCTCTGCTACGGCCACAGCCTGCTTTACTCCCCCGACACTGGCTTGAGTTAGCAGCACACCACTCTGCCAAACCTAACAACAGCTCCACTCATGTCAGACTTGAAATAGACCATGATTACAAAGCATCTTCATCAACATCATTAAAGGAAAACCTCCATCCTGAATGTCACTGTATCCGTTTAGGAATAGTACTTTTCAGTAATTAACATCATGCTGCGCCAAATGTAATGAATCTGATCTTTAATTTAAAACATTCAAATTTATGGGAATTCTTTCATGCCATGTCTATTTCTTCCTGAAGAGATAACCACAACTTTGCGCTGGAGTCGCTGCAGCCATTGGTTTGCCAGTCGGAAGGAATAAAAAGTGATGTATGGGTTATAGGCGGTGTGCATGAGTACTTTTCCTGTCCTTTCCGAATAAAGCTCATGGCGACACATGTCATTGCAAACTATCCCCTAAATTTAGTATACAGAGGAAACATTTGGTCTGCATGATCTCCATACTGTCACTTTGAAAGAAATAGTCCTAGTGCATTGTAAGAAATATTTTTAAAACAAACATTGGATCTATAGCCCAGGATCCAACAGGCCACTTAGGCAGGCCTCAGGAACCTCAAAGTGCAGCGATGGTAAAGCCAGACGAGGAGGCTGGTTCTCTGGCCCTGGATGGGTCATGTCTTGTGAATAGCAGTTTTGGTTTGGGCTCCGTTAGTCAAAACAGAGGCCCGTTGTGGTCCCTTCTTGATGATATAAACAGATGCTCTCAGTCATGACAGTGCCAGCAAGTTCAAATACAATCTCATGCCCTGCTTCCTGGAATGTAGACTGCCTTTGCTTTTCTTCCTTTAGTCAATGAGCTGGCACTACAGAAAATAAACAATCGCAGTCAATCACTAGGAGTAACCACAATTAAGCGGATGGTAAAGATATTTCAACATTTAACATGTTCCTTTCTTTGGTAATGCGAATGTCCCCTTAGAATAGTAAGTCTTAAAAGCAGGGGAAACTTAAATTCAATATTGGGGCTATTTTTTGTCACTCATTTTGTTTTTGGTTTGTGCCACCCATGCTGGTGTATCGGAAATGTACAATGTTTGAAAATGTTAATGGTCCCAGCCTTGTCTCCCCCATCTGCCCTCACACAACGAGAAGCCTTGTGACGGAAGAGTAAAGCAACACCAGCCGCTGCCATCACTGCCACCATTGTACGGGGCACTTTCTCAGGATATCCAAAGCTGTGGAAAATGGGGGATCCTGTTGCGCATCCCACTTTCCTCACTCATGGAGCCAAAACAAGAGTGGAAACCCTTTTTTAAGAGTCTTTTAGAGACAGATCAACTGATACACTAGTACTCCGCACCTCTCAGCCCAGGACAGAGGGCCTTGTCATGGTGCCTATACATCCATGAGCTCACTAGACTGTGTGCCTGCCAGACCACTATAATGCAAATGAGAGGACCTTTTCCAGAAGCTGGGAAAAAAATTTGTCCTAAGGGTAAAATATTGAATTTTCTCATGTTTACTACTCTAGTCAACATGCTGTAATTATTAAAAAACAGCATATCTAATTAGTTATGAACTTTCTAAATAAAAGTAGGTGCGGTGTACATCTAAATTAGCACTTCACATTTTATAATTTAAGAAATGCCAATTTTTATTTTTTTCTGGAACATGCTGCTTTCCCCTTGCTAACAACATCCACCCACTACAACAGCCAATGAGGTAGCAAGGTGGGTCATTGTTACCTATGTACATGGATACATAGAAAGGTTAATCAAAGCACTTTCAGCTCTTGGGATGGTCAGTCTTAATATACAAGATTACACAAATGTGTGAATGCAACAAAATACAACTCTGGGTACGTTTTTGACAAGACAACATCATCATTAACACTAACCAAACGTTAGAATAATAGGGCTCTTTTAAGCGTTCAACAATAAGCCACACTGCTTACTAGTCACAGTGGATACTATAATTGTGATGATCTGTAGTTAAGATATCATGATAGCACCAAATTACGGACCTAGGCCTGAGTTACATCATGGCTAGACTTCTCAGATTGAAAGGATCAGGACCTGTAAAATAAACTAGGGCCTGCACACTGCTAAGTATCACAGTGTCTCTATATTGAAGATCGCATGTGAACAACTAGAAGAATCTCAAACCCGATGAGATATTTTAAAATTGGATCTTCTCAGCTGGCGGCTCCACAGAAGGAACGCGTCAGTGTTTTAAAGTTCAGACCCCTGCATATTTTTTTACTTATCCAGAAGTTATAAAAATGGATGGAATTTCTTGGGCCATTACAAAAGGTCTTGATTGTTTTTTCCTGCTCGGCTCTTACATGTCGTTAGTGGGACCCAAACTTGACATGGAGCATTGAAGCATAGCTGAAATAGTTGATGAAAAACTTTCCCACAACATCTGCAAAATACTTAAATCTCCAGACGCCCAAGTCCCCCTTATGGTTCTGTTATTGGAATGGTAAATAAGTACTACATAGTTTAGGCCAACAGCTCGACTTCAAGATAACCCCAAGTCTACATTAAACCATTTCCTGTTTTCATTTGCTAAGACTAATACAAGATAAGGCATACTTCATTTATTATTTTAAGTAATTACTCTATTTTCTGACAACTAAAGGTTATGGCTATTGTTTTAATAAAGTGATTTTTTTTCTCCCTGGAGCCACCTGAAGTGGCTTCTTGTTGCTGTACTTTTGAATGTCAGATATTTTTAAGAGACCAACCTTTGAGCTTTGACACTCCCTGTTGTAAAAATGTCAAATCTTTTCTGTTTCCTGAAGTTAGAAGCATAATCAGTAGTCTGCAATCTATTCTGTGTATTTTCTATGGCAAGAAAACATATCACATAATGTATGGCACTCTAAGATAAGATGCTATATTGTCATTGAATAAAGTCCAACAAAATTTAAATGTCTCTCAACTAAACACTGTTAGTCATTAGTTCAGTCAGTGTGTGTTCACAGTGCATAGTCCATGGATAAAAACTTAAGGGAGGCAAACTTTTGCCTCCCTTAAGCACATTTGAAGATAATTTATATCCATAAGTCAAATGGCAGTAAAGCATATTGATGTAGAGACATGGCTACACACATAAAAGCATAGATTACAGCAGGGCTCTGTTCTGAAGATATAAACTAACCTGTGACAGTGGTCTGGACAGTCTGAGGCTCTTGTCCTCTGGAGACCAGGAGCGCAGCTGGACACTACAGAGGAGCACAAAGGAAAAGTAGATTTTGAATATATTAGAAGGACTGAATGATAACGGGCTTTTGCCATAAACATGTGATCTCTGGTGTAGCCCATTTGTTGTTGTGTGTTCAGATATGGCCTGCTGCAGACCTTAGTTAGAATATAATGTGTTGCTGATTTTCTGTTTTATTAGACCAGTCTGACCACTCTCCTCCATCAACATTCCCACCATAGATCTGCAGGACACTGAATATTTTATATTTTTGGACCATCTATGTAAACGAGATTTGCAGTTTTTGAAACAAGTACTCAGACGAGTCAACCGAGCACCAGCAAGTATGCAACATTTAAAATCCCTTCAATACAGTTCTTTATTTATTTTATTCTCATACTTGTTTGAACAGAATATTTTTTCTCAAAACATGCTTTGTGACAAAATTCACTGAATGGGTGTACATTTCAGAGGGGCTAGTGAGTGAACATTCTAGCAGAACGTTCAGCTGTGAACACATGAGTGAAAGTTTAACTGACTACATAACATGTAGTCATTGTGGCTGATTTGTGATCAGCAACAAAATAAAAGTCAACATGTATCCCTGTGCTACAAAAACCCAATGAAAGTTCCACACTCCTTTTGTGAACGTGAATACAAACTGAGGAATGTGATATCCTGTGCATTTCCATTGTTACAACAGTACAGTCCCATGGCTCCACTAACGGGCCGTTTTCTCTTACTTTACAACTGGCCTTTTGTGGAGTCATCAGAGCACTTGTTGTGATCATAGAAAGCTTTATTTCAAGACTTATAACCATAGTCACGGCGAAACGCGAGAATCGCATTCGGCAATATTATGGTTTCAGTGGCACGTCCGCAGATTGTAGCCATTAACGCGATAACTCAAAAACTCAAACTTAACAGACTCTTAGACATTATGAAGACGCTGAACTGTATCGATTTGGGTACTGCTATGAATATTAATAAATTAATGAATTAATTAAGGATTAAATTTGAAAATGCAATAACTCTAGTCAAGTTTTTGCCCAGTCTTCTTCAAACTTTCTGGACAGTTACATATGATGAAGACGCTGAACTAGACTGAGTTTAGTACTTCTGCGATGAATAATAATTGATTAACTAGGCCCACGCTGTCGTACACAACAGCAAATATATATATCGGCGAAACGCCCCATGCGTCTACGCCCCTCCGAATGAGATTTACCATCACCACCAGTGTGATGGTAAGCTACTTCCCATCACACTGGTAAGTGGAGTGCATGAATTAAGGACTCAAAATTGTAAGCGCTTTGAGAACGCCTTGGGCATTGTAAAGCGCAATACTAAATGTTATTTAGTTTTATTATTAACATCCAGACAAATCAAACCAGTCAAACAGACCCTCGCACGCAATCTCAGATCAAGAAGGTCATCAGTGTTATAGCATTTGATGCAACCACATGGGCTGTTTCAGCAATATACACTTTGTCACGGGGTCACAACACATTATTTGCTTCTCTACAGAGATAGATATATTGATATAAAAAATATGTTTTTGTAAAAGAAATGAATTGCAAAAAAAATGGTTTTATTTTCAAATCCTTTCAAACAAATTACCTACAAATTCTACCTAAAAATGTGCAGGTACCTCTTGTTGTTGTTAGGAGATAGTGCGTCTCTTTTGTCATTGGGGCTGGCTGGAGGGTTTGGTGAGTAAGGTCCAGGCGACAGTGAAGCAGGACTCGAGATGTACTCTCTGTAGTTCTGATTTTCATCTCGACTCACGATCAGTGTCTCCTGTTCACATCGAGACAACACATGAATGAGGATGCTTTAGTGAATCATTATCTAACAGTGAAACATAATGTAACAATAAAACGCTCATACTGAAGATGTTTTGCTATGGATGAAAAATAGATTAAAATACATATTTATTTAGTGTTACTGACCTGAAAACGGCCAGTGAGTTGGTCAGGAGAATTAATGCCATTGGTCTGATGTGGAACTTGAGGCCTTTAAATATAAAAAGGCCAATGTCATTCATAAAACGTGTGTGAGAATGCAACACAGGATTATACATTTTTGAGTTTATAAGACAACAAAATAATTTATTCAGTAATCTATTATCATCAGCTGTACTTGGAGGAGCTTTAAGTCTTTTGGTGCAGAGAAACTCAGACGTATAAAAATAATTGTCTTGGAAGATTTGTGGAAAGTTAACTTTCAGTTCTGAAATATTTATCCAGGGTGTCTTCACTTTCCAACTGTTACTTTCTTGCTTTACAGCGCCTAAAAATAAAGCTTACTTTGTAAGTAATGCCATCATTGAATTTTGAAGGGGAAAATATGAGCAGTGAGCGCCAATGCAAACACAGTGGCCCCCTGGCTGCAGGACCAGAGGCTGCCTGGCTCTGGGTTGAGCCCAGTGTAATGAAGCTCACAGGAAGACCTAAATGCCTGTGGTAAATCACTCAGAAGCACATTTCTCCTGCTCGAGCTTATGCTACAAAGAGCTGTCTTATGTTTTATGAAGCAGACCCATGTCTCTATTCCTGTGGAAAAAAGATTTATGTGCAAAAGTTTGCTTGAAATTAGAAAACCTTAGACACAAAATATCCAGTGCAACAGGGCTGCAGCACATTGATACTCTGCTCTACAATGTAGAGCAGTTATGTAGAGTCTACATAACTGCTCATAGATATCAGAGAGCAGGCTGCTGTCACATGCCTCAGGGAGATTAATTTATCAAGTCTGTCCCACCATGTCCCTCCAAATCACGCGATGTGTGCCACTTTTCTGACTTTTTGAGGTGGTCACCCTACACACAATAGTCTCACAGTAGTCACACATGCACACACAAACACACACACGAGTCACACACAAACAATTCCTACCTATACTAAAAATGTCCTTATTAAAACACTAAATTATGATTTTTCTAGAATTATATCCGCAAGATAAAGAGGCTATATCTAAAACAGACTTAAAGGATTTAACATGTTTACTTAAAAAGTAATAATGTTGAAAAAAAGAGCCCATATACAGTGGCTCAAGTGGGACGGACATTTTTTACTATAGACCTAAACAGTTGATCAAATGTGTACATAAATTTGTGAAAATACACTACTTTTACACACTTCTACATAAAAAGAGCTCACGTCACTTCTATTCAGAAATAGCAGCTGGTTATGGTGCCCAATGACCACATCACTGATGAGAATCCAGATGGTAACTGGATAACTGCGATCACTCTTTCAGCACAATGTAACAGTTTTGTTTTAATTACAGACCTCATGCGCTTGTGTGATAAAATTCAAAAAGATTAAAGACTGATGACTAAAACCATGGACATTTTGCTGAAGCAATTTGAAAGTCTACACAGTCTACTTATTCAGTACTGTTTTGTCACATTGGCTTCAGAAATCCAGCAGACTTATTGTAATGGGGTTTATGAATTGATGCAAACACAAGAAGTACCAGCATAGACATTGGGCAACTCTCCATTATTCACATAAGATTCTGCCAAATTTAAGAGGACAGGGAAAAAACATGCAGGCATTTCCCCTGATTATGATCGTTTGTTTTTGTTTGTACAGAGCTGGCATAAAAAAGCAGAAAGAAATGTTGGAAGGACGGGACCTGGGAACAATGTGGCACTGGCACACAACACAGAAAAAAATTAAACTAAATTTCATTTGACATATTTTTATGTTTTTTCCCATACTTTTCCACCACCAGCTGCAGTTGTGTCTTGGAGCTCTTGATCTTATTCTGGGCCTCAACATTCAACATGTCTGTGGTGTTTTCACCGTTTATCTCCAATATGATGTCGCCAGGTTGGAGGTTTGCATGTTCAGCCTTACTGCCCTCATTGACCTGTTGAAAAGACAAAAAAAAAACTTCAGACACAACTACTCAGGATTACTGTATAGTGCATTTGCATGTGTTTATAGTTATGGTGATTCTGGCATAACCAAGTGATAAAAGGTGTTTAGTTCTACAAGGCACATTAAGCAGAGAGTGGTGGTCAAGAGCAGACAGCTTCACAACTCCCTTTGGGCAGAAGTCATTAGAGTGACACTACTTGATAGTTTGACTGGGCCTGACCTTAGACCCCAGGCTCACCGCGTGTCAAAGCCAATGTTATACTTCCACATCTAAAGGAATTCCTCACTAATGGCCCAAAACATTATGTTCCAGCCACTGTCTCAACATGGTCTGTGCGGTTTGTCCATGTGTCCAAGATATACACTGCCAAACAATGCCTCAGGAAAGCAAAAAAAACAACAAAAAAAAAACAGTAAAAGTCAAATGTGAATTGTGAAAAAAGTGAATTGCCCAATTAACAGTTGCTGTGGTGCTGGCCCACAATAGTGTTTGCCAGTTCTGACCATGGCACGCCTGGTTACACATCAACCAATGCAGTCAGGGGCTCTTTTTTAGGGTTGGCTTTGCCCACCCATCCCAAAAACATGCATCACCCGGGCCAACAGGAATAAAAAAAGGGTATCCATTTTGCCTTGTGCCAAAAGACATCCCTTTCATAGAGTCATCCCAAATAGTGGAGAAGAGAGGGTACATTTCACAAGTTCAGTGATAAATGTCCAGCCTCTACAGGGGCTCTGAGACTGTTTGATATTTGAGATGCACAAACACGACTTGTTTACTGGGGAGCAGTAACAAAAATCAGACAAGGTGGCCATATCTCAAGAGTTGGGTTGTTGTGAGGGCAAAATGTCTCAGGAATGGGCAATAAACAATCAATGCCTTTAAAGTTCAAGAAGCTTTAAATTCACGTTGTAGGCTGCATCTCTGCCATAGTTTTTGTGTAATTTATCTTTGTTTCAAAGAAAAAGAGATCTCAAAGGATTTAGTCTAGGCAGCGATGTGCAGTGGGCAGTTCATCTGGCACACAGGAGAAGTCTGAACACTGTTTCCTGGCGGTGTTTACTGTCTGCTTATAATGGCATTGTTTCAGGTCCTTTAGTGCTTGACCTAGGAAAAAATTATCAGCCAAAACAATATTCACGTGGATGAACTTTATTTCATACACGTGGTGCTGGTGTACACATGTGCGAACACCCTGTCCCCTCCCACTTCTACTGTAATCACTAACTTCCTCTTAATGTAATCTACTTCCATCCATTCGAACACGCTCAGTTGTCAAGGAAACAGGTACATAGCGGCCACGGACAAAAACAAAAGGCAAGGAAAGCAATGTGAAAATGAGGAAGTTGACTTTGCATGACATGTCGTTACTGAAAAAAAATATAGGATATGGTTTGATAACGTGTGACAAAGTTCAACAACAAGGATGGAAGTGTTCAGTACCTTTGATACAGTTATGGCTTTCTTGAAGTCTCTGCCTCCGTATATCCGGAAACCCCACGGTGAAGGGCCAGTCAGGTTCACAGTCAGCGCCATTGGGACCGGATCAACAAACTGGAAGAAAAGATGAAACTTTACCATTTTAGTTTTTAAATTTTCCTTCCACTTTGTCACAATTAGATATTATTTTGTATTGGGACTGTACATTTGCCAAGACAGCATATCACTCTGAACCACAGCTACAATTCCTTTTTTTTTTTTTTTTTTTTTACAACAATCCCATAAGAAATCAGCTTTGAGTCAATCTGCCTAGCTCTATTCTAAATGTTTGAATGTTGGCAGATAGAATGGCACTAGAACAAAAGCCACAGAGGCACACATTGCTTTTTACTGCCCTAGTGGCATGCCAACCGCCTAACCACCGTCCCACAAATGTGAGGAGTTGGTAAGGTGATTTGGTGAATGCATTAAACGTTTATATAAGCTGCCTTTTATCTCTAACACTTCTACTGCTCTTGGCTTTCCTCACAACTGACTTAAGTCCCCTTGACGTGAATTGTGTAACCACATCAAATAAGAATGAGAAGAATCTGAAACCAAAAACACATGACTGACATAGCTAAAGTGGTTGCAAAGCCCAATAGTTTCATGAAATATTCTCACAACTGATGCTGTCTAGAGGCTTTTTACCCAAATGTTTCATTGTTTACATCGGGCATGTATACATTTGGTGCAGGATAATGACTTGTATAGCAGAAACAGGCCGTCTTATGTTTCACACAACCTTGACATTTGAGGTTTTAGTAAACATCCAAGCCTTTCCGTTTATTTTCTTTGCATGAAAATGTACAGATTTTGCTTCACTTTGGAAGATGCATGCTTTTTGTCAGAAGCAACTTTTCTTCATTTGAATTCAAATATTAGGTGCACATGTGTCAAAAATGAAAGCATTTCTGGCATGTTTAGTCTTCCAACACTAGCGTTATCATGACATGATATTAATATCATCTCCAGACATTGCGGCCATTCTTCTCTGACCTCACAGGATCTTCACCATAGAACTGGGACTGAACATTTTTTGAGACCATTCTCTTGGGGAAAAAAAGAAAATACAGAAGTAGTTTTGACACTAGTCACAACCATATTCATAGTAAATTGAATATCTTTTTGCCCATTTTATGTTTTCTTTGCACTTCAGCAAATTTGTCATTCATCACATGTAT
>JAVQJW010153552.1:0-10820 GCA_036025195.1 Hypseleotris klunzingeri
AACATTTCGCTACAAGAACTTACCGCACGCATTGAGATGAGACAGGTATGTATCCACTCGTCTAAAGTGATAGAAGAACATAGTTGAATTTAGAAAAACGGTGGTGTGTTCCTTTAACTAACCACTGTCCAGGGTGCACCCCACCTAAGGCCCTTAGTTGCAGCAGTAGGTTTCACCAACCAGCAATCCTTAACAACAAAAAGTAGAATGCAATAAATGAATGAATATTGAGTATATTTTTGGTGTTTTAGGAGGACATCCATCAACAGAAGGCAGTGGTCAAAGAGAGACTGGAGCAGCTGAGGACAGAGCGCTCCTATATCCTGCAGACTAAACGGGACAAGTCAGATCCATAAATAAATCTAATTATGCAATGACAGCAATAATACACATTTAATTAATTTTGTTTTGCTTCCAGGAATACGGCAGGATTTAAGGAACTCCTGGGCCCTGTAGGATTGCATAACACAAAGATTGAAGAAGATACAGACTGAGATGTGACTAACCCTATTTCTAGGTTTGTCTATTACTTCAATGGACAGACCTTTATTGATGGATGTTAACAACAACTTAAGCACTGAACTAAATCACCTCATTGAAACATAATAGTCAGCCTCAACTCTTTTTTCCAGTGGACATTAAATTAGACACGTTAGCACACTCATGGTTTATTATACAGTTTAATAATTTTGACAAACATAAGCATTAACGTTAATTTATCATGATCCCCTCAGTTGTGTACACATACCCATGTGGACTAAATTACATACACAATGAGTCACAAAGGTGCATTTCTACGGTCTACACAGCTTCCATTTACTTTACACTATTTTTTGTATTATTTGTAGATGCTAGTTGCTTGCGTTAATATATGTAGGACACTGCTGTAGAGTTGAATGCACCTCTGGACCAGGATGTATTTACAGGTGTATGGGGATGGGTCTATTAACATGTTCGATGGTAAACAATTTGACCAAAGTGGGATGTGTGGTTCTCTCAGAGTGGGGTGAAGACTACATAGAAGCAAATAAACATTCACTTCGTATCTCTTTAAATGACTGTATATTATGTACAATCGCACTGCAGTCCAACACAAAGCAGGAATAGCTAACGCTAAACAAACATTCAACAGTGGCTGCAGCAAACTGAGCTCCTGTATCACACACAGACATACAAAGTACACAAGAGTGTCCTCAACTCACATGAGGAGTATGCAACATAAAAGTTCAAGTTCAGCGTCTCAAACACATCAACATTCAAACCAATCAAAGACCAAAAAGCTTAAAGTTAAAACTATGAAAACATTGTGCAGGCTGACTGGTGCTCTACTGAGAGGTGTACTGGAGGACACTGGACACAACCTGAAATCCCAGTTTAGAAACATTACCTTAAAACATGTGGGAGCTTTAGGACCCTGCATTTGTTTAGGAGTATACGATCTTCTTATCAGGTCAGCTCAAACAAAGGCTGGGCACATTGATAATAGGGACAAGCTGAACTGAACTGCATTATCACAGTCAAGACTCCACTTTCCAAACTTCAACCTGTATGTGCAAGATCTCCTGAAAAGCAGCATGCGCTGGTGAGATAGACTAAACTACACCTTTGACAAAATAGCTATTAACTGCATTTATTACATAAGACTGGTGTTTCCCACAGTGAAGGTAAAGCCAAGGACGAAAACAGGGAGGTCCAAGTCAGTTGAGCCAGTGAACCTACTGCAGGAGGTGGCTTTGATGAGCAGTACTGTCCATAAACACAAAAGAATCACTCGTCCAGCATGTCTACATTATATGGGCACCATGGAACTGAAGGGTGGAGACCTCTCTTTCACTGCTGATGAAAGGAGAGAATGTGCATGTGTGTGCGTCAAGTGTCAGCACTAAGTTTGATGAATGTTTCTGTATATGCACTATGTGTGTGTTTCTATGATATGAGTCTATTACTGGTGTGCACACTGCACCCCTGGACCATGGTGGCCACCCTCCTCATCTGAACTATCGTTATAGGCCTCCCTCCTGGCTCCACTTCCAGACCCTTGACTCCTGTCAAAGTCTGTCAGGTCGACTTCTTCTGCATCTGCAGCAATCACAGGCGTCTCTGAGCGAGCAGGAAGCAAGCACTCCAATTCCTGAACATCACAGTTAGCATTAGAAGATACTAGTGGACAACCACAATTTAGTTTCTGTTTACAAATGTCTGAAATGTTTAAACTTACATTGAGTTTTTCAGGGCTAATCCAGTTGTTTTCAGGAAATTGGACATCAAACTTGATGTAAAGGTCTCCCTTCTCAAATGGGTTTCTGTACTGAGGCATTCCTTCTCCTTTGACCATTCTTACTGAACCTGAATAAAAAAGGAATATGACTTTACTTTCTAATGGTTATGCTAAATTAAGTACTGCACACAGCACCGTGAAAATACCTTACTGTAAACGGTGAACTTTACCTGGCTCTATAACTTTGCCGGTTGGATACTTGACCAATAACTGACGTCCATCTAGATGTGCGATTGTCATCTGGAAACCACACAGAGCCTCCACCAGGCCAATACGCTGCACCATGTGAAGATCACTTCCATCACGCTTAAAATCCTGTTAGGACAAAAAGATGACATTTTGTTTACTCATAAAACATATGCAGATACCCTCAGATAAAAACTATAGGATTAATAAATACAGGCTCATTACAGATAACAGGTGGATTTGTTATGATACAAAGCTTATGAAAGTACAAGAATCTGGACTAACCTGTCAGTGCTGATATCACACTAACACTGAACTAAACTACACTAAACTAGTGTAGTGTGGCCCATACACAGATCCCACATGATTTGTACTTGTGTATATTTTGAAGGTACCTCATGTTCCTTCTCCTGCAGCACTAGGACGATGTCTCCTGGTTCAACGCCAGGAGCTTGGTCAGCCTCTCCGGAGAAGGTGATCTTCTGTCCATGTCTCATCCCTTTGTCCACGTGCACCTCCAGCAGCTTGGTCTCCTTACTCACCTTATGACCTTCACACTTTTTACAGCGGTCTTTCTCATTTATCACCTCGCCTACATACACACACACACACACGGCATCAGTGTTTGTTCATTATGTTGAATCATTTGTTTTAGTCTGAATAAAAGTGATATTTCTACCTTCTCCATTACAATCTGTGCACACTGACTGCATCTGTTGGACCATCCCTGGAGCCAGCTGTCTGATCATGACCCTCATGCCCCGTCCTCTGCAGGCCGTACACTTTTGAACTGCCCCAGCCTTTCCCCCCTGACTAAAAAGGCAAAACAATATTAAGAATGTATTCAGATATTAAAAAGGGTTGCTTAAGACAAAAATGTTGATTTATGTGATAACTATGACTGGTGATCTTGATAATGTGAAGAATTTATTAGCAATAGGGATATAAAAAATATTTATGAAGAGATAATTTTAACACTACGTTGTAAGTAAAAGAAATAAAATAAAACTCACCCACTGCATGCACTACATAGCACATTCTTGCTGAGCTGTAGTTTGGTGGTTTTTCCATTGTAGAGGTCTTCAAGAGAAACTCTACAACATAAAGACATTTTTAAGTTAATGTTTATTGAGGCAAAAAGAAAAAAAAAACATTACAAGTGCTTACTTCAGAGGGTGCACCATGTCCTCTCCTCTTCTCCTGCCCCCGTTACGCCTCCGTCCTCCATCCATGAACCCAAACAGCCCTCCTCCGAATATATGAGAAAAGATATCGTCCATACCCGGCCCGGGACCCCCACCCTCCCTGAGCCCCTGTTCCCCATAACGGTCATAAAGCTCCTTCTTCTCTGGATTTGACAGGACTTCATATGCAAAACTGATCTCTTTGAACTAGACACAAGAACAAGAAAACAATCAATATATACAATTTTAGATTAATAAAAAAAGGTTTTAAAGTTTATTAAATTCTTGCTTCTGATTAGAAATTGTAAAATTGATGATACCTTGTCTCCTGCATCAGGGTTCTTGTCAGGATGGTACTCTTTGGCTAATTTGCGGTAGGCCTGGAAAAAAACAAACACGAGGGAACTTTGCATTAACAACACAAGCTTCAAGTCAAACACAGTTCAAGCAGTTGAGTCATTAACTGGAGTCCCAACAGCTTGACTGGTGAGCTGCCTGTCAAAAACATCAGGCTCTCTCAGTATAGTGTCACTGTGGTTGACATCTCTAATTGAGTCACTCTTGTTTTTTTTTACTGACATTGCAGACTCCATGAAGTCCAATGTATTTAATGTTATAAATATATTAATGATGTGTAATGACATAGAGGATAACCTGTAAATACACTACTACCTAGGGTAAAGAAATGAATGCATTATTTTACACAGTTTGAGTGCAACTCAATACAAAGATATAGGCCTATAAACCAGAGAGTTGACAACTTTATAATGGTATTTGTTTCATTTGGGCTTTTTTGGCTAGGTGAGATGACCAGCGTATATTTACAGTACAAGTCATATAGATGTCATAACCTCAGACAAACAAAAATACCATCGATACTAACTAGACCGAAAACAAAGTACATTTATTACAATGTCGCATTACAAAGATGATGCGTATGCCAACTCACACTTCAATATCAACATAAAAGCATATTGTTAGCTTCTACGTGGCAGTACATTGATTAACCTTATCTGCTAAAAGTCTGTTAACAACTATATTTAGATTGTAAGAATAAACAAAAGATGCGAGCTATTCCAACCTGTCTCTGATCCTGACTTCAGTGGATGTTACTGGAATGTTTTTCTCTTAGTTAGCCTGTATGCTAGCCTCTACTCCTGGTGTACTTCAGTGGCAAATCTATGCCAATGTACGTTTTCTTTATATATTTTCTACACTAGCGAATGATAATATTATGTGAACAGTTGACGGACGGTGACACAGTCCAATTGTTCACTGGAGGAGTATCAGATAAGTTATCGGAACATAGTGACACGACTAGCGTACTGTCAGTTTCTTTTAGCATTGTCAGCTAAAGCCCACGTTAAGTGTGGAAAATGACAGGCCTCTGTCCACAATGACACTGTATTTATTATTTTACATATAGCCTTACATATTTAGTATTGTTGTGAGAAATGTAAGTACCTTTTTCAGTTCATTTTCAGATGCTGAGGGTGAAACTCCAAGGATATCGTACAGCCTGGTGTCCGCGACGTTCGCCATGATGCTAGGCTAAAGAGAAGGAGCCTCTGCGGAGCTTCAGCTGAGAGCGGCTCGTACACCTATATACAGCACTCACCGGCTACTGCCCCCGCCAGAGGGGGCGCTGTTCACCAGCTGTTCACGAGCTCTTCACCCTCTCAAACATTTAGTATTTTCATATTATATGTTCATTTTATTTAACAATATATAGAACCATCAAATTGATTATTATTTTGATTTTTTTTGCATTGGCTATAAAAATGTGTGTCTGGTGGTGGTGGCAATGCAGTTGCCTATTCGGTTCCCAAATTTGAACTCCGATTCCAACTCAGAAAAGTAGCCTACCTCCTAAAAGGCTTACCCACAATTAAACCAGACTTAAATTAGATTTTAATTAAGTATAATCTAGTACTAAACCAAGTCTGAATCATATCCAAATGCTATGGTCCAAATAAATGGTCCAAACGAAGGCTAAACATAGGCTATTGGCTATAACATGCCAAATCCAGTTCTAAACCTGGTCTACACCAGGAACGTCTAAAGTTTGCCTCACACTATACCCGGACTAAGAAGGACTAAACCAGGTTCAGGTATACCCTCAGAGAAAGCCCACATACCAGTGGTACCCACACCACTGTTAGAGAACCAATGCAGTAGGCCTAATTCACCAGACATTACTGGCAAGTATGCTTTTGTATATTATTAAGAAATCTGAATTCGGCCCCCAGCTTAATATTCACCAGGGTCCCCAAACTCTCTGGGAACGTCTGTGGATAAAACGGGCAGCTATGGGCCTCCCGGTGACCTAGCGTTTACTACCAAAGTCGGCGAGTTTTCTTTCACATTACTGCTGACTAGAGCGAGAAAGAATGGGACTTTAGGTAAGCTATGTCAGTTATCTAGTCCTGCAAATATAATGTTTTAGACGGAGTAGTGCTAAAGTAAAAGCTAGTCTGTCAAATGGATGGAGGGAGTACCGCTAAGGACATCGCTGTTTCCAATACATTGCAGCTCAGATTACTACTATAAGCAACAAATGTTTACATTCTTACGAGTCGCTTGCTTTTGGGCACCTTTTTGTACAGCTCGGGTCTTTTAGTACGCCGAGAACATCAAGGTTGGATAGCAAAAGCCTGTAAGGAAAGGTAAGTATCAGGCAGCGTCATAAGCCAGAGCAAAGGCAGTGGAAGTGGTTCGCAGTGATGGATAAGCCTACGATGCTCGGCTTGTCTAACTAGATGAACGCATTAACTCGCAGTGGCGCTCTTTTTATAATGACGCTGTTATTAACATTAATAGGCCTACTTGAAATCTATTAGCACAGTTAGCCTCTGACACTACACGGATCCAACAGGGCCCTGTATTAAAGGGATAGTCCAGTATTTTATAAACATGCTGTCCCTGAATAGTCTGCCTTCTACTCTATTGCTAATTTTAGTTGTAATGTAATCAGGTGTATTGTCCTAGACCTGTTTAGTCCTTGTTGAATCCTGGTTTAGAATTGTGTTGTAGATAATTTGTAAATTATTGATGTAGCTTACACTAGTTGGTTTAGTCAAGTGCCTTTTGGGGGTAATAGGCTACATCACAACACCATGGACTCTATAGAATTCTAATTTACAAACATTTATTTACACATTCTTTTACAGCTAGCTCTTCCAGTCAGTGACAGCAGCCATGTTTTGGAAGTTTGACCTGCACACCTCGTCCCACCTGGAGGCTCTGCTGGACAAGGAGGATGTGACCCTATCTGAGCTCCTGGACGAGGAGGATGTTCTGCAGGAGTGCAAGGCTCAGAACAGAAGGTAGGGACTTCTTACTGTGGTTGTATGTGTAAGATTGAAGCCTATAAGGAAACAGTGCAAGAACTGTCCCAATACAGAGAAATAAAGTAGGCCAGTGGTTCTCAAACTTTTTACACCAAGTACCACCAAAGAAAATATTTTGTGTCCTAGTACCACCTAGGACTAAACCACATCTAAACCAAGACTAAAATAGGTGTAACCAGGTCTAAACTATGTCCAAACTAGAGATAAACATTAACCGTGTCTATAACAGGTCTACACAAGGACTAAACTAGGTCTGAATAATAATAAACAGATAATAAACCAGGACTAAACAGGACACAGTCAGGTCCAAGTACCACCAGAGAGAGCCCACATACCACCACCAATGATGTAGGCCTACTGCTGTATATGGGCAGCCTATACCAAGGATTCACAGGCCAGTTGACACATATCATTAGCCCTCCGTGGGTTCACTGTAGGTGCGCTGGCCTCCTCCCACTGTGTAATGACAATTAGTGAACCTGAAATGCCCCCAGTAAATGTGAGAGTGGACATATATCTGTCTCTGTGTCAGCTCTGGAGCTAATTGGCTGCTGTCTAGGGCAGGGATTGACAAAAAATGGAGTTGCAGAATGATTTACTGAAATTTTTTTTTAAATAAATGCCATGTTAATCATAACCATTGTTTAAAATAAAGAAATTATGCACATACACCATTACACCAGAATTTACTGTTTTTATATAGAGTAGGACAATTTTGGTAAGTAAGTACACATTTTTATTTTTCAGCTGCACCAGTTCCTGGGTCACTCTCATAATTTTAGGGGTCCCATGTTAATGGCTGCTAGGTTAGTCCTCAGTACTTGTAGCCCCTTACTGCACATCAATTTGGGGACTATAATGTTTTCTAGGCATTCTTCTACCTACACAATACAAATACCCTTAATTTGTTGTGCCATAACACCAAAGACACAAGTTGAAAATCACCAGAATGTCATTGCATCAAAATACATTATGTTTCAAACAAATACTTAACATTGAAATTATAGTTCCTATGCTAACATTTACTTTTCTTTGACACTGCAGGCTTCTACTGTTTTTATGCAAAGACCAGTCCATGCAGGATCTGGTTCAAATGATTACTACAGAGCCCCCTGCTGGTGGCGAGGAAACAAAGCGCTTCAAGTATGTGCTATATGCTGAATTGTATGAAAAAATTACGTACTATTTTGCTTGTGCATCACTTTTTACCATTTTTAGAGACTGTTGTTCATATTTACAATATATTCCAGATATCCAAATATAGCGTGTGAGTTGCTGACAGCTGACGTAGGAGTGATCAATGATAAACTGGGTAATGAGGAGCCTCTGCTGGAGACACTGTACTGCTTCCTGGAGCAGCCACCTCCTCTTAACCCCCTCCTGGCATCTTTCTTTAGCAAGACCATCGGGAATCTTATCGCACGGAAGACTGAACAGGTTGTTAATATTATATATATTATTATGCCCGTTCTAAACATGGATCCATCGAGTGTTAAAGAAGGTATTAAAAATAGTTCTTTTTCTTTAGGTAATTAACTTTTTAAGACGGAAGGATGGGTTTCTCTCCTTGGTCCTGAAACATATAGACACATCGGCCATGATGGATGTTCTCCTCAGACTTATCAGCTGTGTGGAGCCGCCACCTCTGCGACTAGAGACGCTAACTGTAAGCAGCAAGTTAACTAGGGATGCACCGATACCGATACTGGAGTTTATATCAATTATTATGCTTTATTCTAATTATGAGCAGATGAATAATGTGGCAAATTATACTTCACAAAAGACACAGGTTAGACATTTTCAGGGTCATCTGGTTTTAGTTACAGTTTATTATATTTTAGGATTATTATTTCTGATTGTAAACAAAGTTAGGAACGAAATGTCTATGCCTTTAGTTTTTGCTATGATATTGGTGGGTATTGGATATCTGGAGACCCAAATAATGGGATCAGTATCGGTACTGAAAAATCCAGATCGGTGCATCTCTAAAGTTAAACCAGAAGGCTACTACCTTTGTACTCTTAAATATAATAGTTCATTTGTAATTTTTTTCCCATAGTGGTTAAATGATGAGAAGTTGGCCCAAAGACTCATAGAGCTCATCCACCCTGAGAGAGATGAGGAGGTACAATAAGATCTATAAAGCTACAGGTCTTTTATTAAATTTATAACAACAATTATTTGACAATATGTATTTTCTCCTACAGCGGCAGTCTAATGCATCACAAACGCTGTGTGATATCATTCGACTGAGCAGAGACCAGGCCAACCAACTCCAGGAGCTCTCACATCCTGACCCTTTGCTAACTGTGCTGGAATCGTAAGTAAAGCATCGTAACTTTTTATAGTTATGGATGGATGTAGAAAGATGAATTGTCTTTTTTTAGGTACATAAGCAAAGCTTTACTGGCATAGAATCTAAACAGCCAGCCAACATATTGTATATCATTGAAAGCTTAAACAGATGTAAATGTAATGTTAGCTCAAAGAGGCCACATTGTTTCTTTAAAGAGAATGAAGATGCTAATGATGTATTATATTTCCTGGTGTTTCTTCAGCCAAACGTCTGTGGAGCAGTTGTTGCAGAATATGTTCTCAGGAGAGAGGACTGAGAGCTGTATTGTCAATGGAATCCAAGTTCTTCTAACATTACTGGAGATCAGGAGACCTGTGTGAGCGCATTTGACTTGTATGAATATAATAAGATGAATATTTTTGCACTTGTTTTATATAGATATGTGTCTGTGTTCTTACAGAGTGGATGGTGTTATGGATGCTCAGGGATTTGAAAGGAGTTACATGGTGAACAGCAGCATATTGTTGGCCATAGAGCCACATCTGAAACACTTCCACCATCTTCTTTTAGAGCCACCCAAGGTTTGTCTAAATAATAATAGCAATTGTTGTGAAATATTCTGTAGAACTTTAGGTCATGGATTTGTAGATTAATAAAGCAATACAGATGTTTTATTACATAGTGAGTCCAAGGCCAAGAGCAAAATGCGCTTGGTTAATTTAGTAGTCAGATCAAGTAGGAAAACAGGAAATTGCCTTTGTTTTGTTTTAGTATTGTGCTTCTCAAAATTTTGCAGAAGTCACATAAATAGCATAATTCGGTAGGGACTTTGAACTTTAGAATGCAGATAACTCATAGTTTCACTACTTTTGTGACCATGTTTAGAAAAGTCCCATGTTGACAACTCTGGGTGTGTTGGATGATCCACTGGGGAACACCAGGCTGCATGTGGCCAGGCTTGTGGCCTCTCTGCTCTACACTAGCTCTTCCAGCCATGCTGTAGTAGCCCAAGAACTCTGTCGACTCAATACAATGGACCTGCTTCTGGTGAGAGAGCAAATATAGTGGTGTAGGTGGGGTTAGTGTGGCATGCTTTGTGCACTATATTGTTAGTCACATTGATCTCTAGTTTGCTTTTGTACCAATAGTGACAAAAAGTGTCTACTTTTTCAAATATACAGAACTATGCAGGAGTTTAGAAATCTTCACAATTGGGCTGTGGTTTAGCTCGGTCGGTAGAGCGTGCGGCCCATATACATATTCAAATTTGAATCTGGCTCACGACAGTTTGCCGAATGTCACTCCCAACTCTTCTCTCTGGTTTCCTGCCAATCTGCTGTCCTATCAAATAAAGCCAAAAAAGCCAAAAATATCTTTAAAAAAAGAATTGTTCACAACTACAATACTAATACAGCTCATATAATGTAGTAGATAGTAATATAAACAGGAAAAGAAGTGCTGTTTGTTTACAATCCTATACCACATAAACCTAAATGTATACCTAATGTATAATGCATGACATGTAC
>JAVQJW010153937.1:0-10667 GCA_036025195.1 Hypseleotris klunzingeri
GAGATTTTTCTTTTATTCCTTTTTTGAGAGTGTGATAATTTGCACATTTTTTTAAAATTATTTTTGTATTATCAGCAGTTTGGTCCAGAATTGGCTAAAGCTATTCACATACTACATAACTCTATTATTACATGATTTGTTGTACAGAATTTCCATATTTTTTCACCCAACATCTGGACCTTCTGCATCACTTACCAGCTAAATAAAAACAACATTTTCCTCTTACCATCCAAAAGATCCTCAAAATCATCAACAAAGAACTCGGGTAAAGGTGGGCGTTTAGGTCTCTTCAGAGTGTTGAGGAGCTGCTGGATTTTGGAGGAGACACGACTGTGGACTGGAACACCTACACAATGAGAGCGCAGGGGCTGGGTGAGGGACAGGGGGCACTGGGACAAAACTGCATGGAATCAATACAAACAAATACGGTAGGAATAATAATGGAAGTGGAATAGTGAAATAGTGAAATAGTGGTAGGAGATGACATAAGAGTGAAGTGGTGATGCAGAAGTAAGTAGTGGGAACAGAACGGTGTCAGAAGGTAGAGTGGTCATAACTGGAAAGCTGCTGGTTCAATTCCCAATTCTGTGTTAAAGTAGAAGGTGTGTCCACTCTTGCTAAAAATACTGTAAATATAAAGAGGTTGTGCCAAAGGAAGAGGGTCAGCATAAACAAAACCATTTCTGCAGTCTTTATTTTTCTGACGCACAAAGATGTACAAGACCTGTCACAATAAACAAACTAAATAAAACTAAAAGCAGTTGTAAAAGGAATTCAAATAAAATTAAATTGTAAAACACAACAACTGCAGAACGTAGGTTGCAAACAACTTCTCAAATTTTCCTCTTGTAGAAAAAAAGGTTATCTGTTAGGTTAGTTTGGAACACTTTCTGGGAAACACTTAAGAAAGTAGAAACTAGGAAGTACTCCCCAAATCTAGTCACTCCTTCTTTGTGTCACTGCTGACCTTCCCTATAAAGTTCATCCAAATTGGTGCAGTAGTTTTTGCATAAAGTTGCTCACACACACACACACAAACAGGTAATTAATTTCATGTGGCTATGTTTTATTATCATGATTCATCGCAATCATGATAATTTATTTGGACCTAAGTGCCCTTTAGACTTTACTCTGAACAGATGATGAATTATATGAAGTATACGTTCAGGTGATACAGTATTAGTTTCAGCCTACAGTAAAATGTACAGTTGAGGATTCTAAAGTAGCATTTTAAAGACTTTTTAAATTTGTACACATATTCTTTTTGTTATTGTTCATCGCAATTATTAGGGCCAAGATAAAAAAATCTATATCGTCTCTCACCTAGTGGAAACACCCTCCAAAATGACCCAATCCATTCTGTCCTAGTGCATACATTTGCATAACGTTGAAGTATCTTCCAGTGATCTGCCATACGCTGCACCAGACCAGCCTCTACTTAATAAATCCTTATAAAACAAGCCATTATTTTTTTTAGAGACATTGCTATTGTCTTGTATTGACAGTCTACGTAGAGAGAAAGTAGCTCATTGTTAATTCATATCTGTATTTTAACCATATGAAATCCTGCAGTAGACCATCTCGGGAGGCTCAACCTAAAACAGCCCTTGCATTAACCAGTGTACATTGATGAGGACATGTCCCTACTGCCTGTGACCTCAGCTGACACTAGTGTACAGACTTGAGGAGAGGATGGATGGTGGCGCAGATAAGACTGGAGAAAGGTCATAGTGTTTTTTTAATGAGATTCAAGAGGAGCTTAGCTGTCACTCATACTGCACCTCCACTCACCTCCACTCACCTCCACTCACCTCCACTCACCTCAAGATCAAAGGTTATCTACTGTTATTACATTCAAACAAACTTCATTAATGAGACCACCTCAAGATATGGAGATACCTACCACCTCAACAGCAAATGGAAAATGAATGTCTCTAGTAAGGATGCATCGGTATTGGCCAATATTTACTATTTTGTATATACTATCTATACGGATATATGTGTGTATGTATATATTGATAAATAGTAAAAAAAATATATTTGGGCACATATTTGATATTCGTAACATTGTTGACATTGAAGTTAATTGGGGCCCTTCAGTGTCTAGCTTGCATGATGTATCTGTGTAGGTTTTCTCCTGGATGCTCTAGTTTCTCCTACCACTAAAAGGTGTTGGTCAGGTTAAGCTGTTATATGACCACTTATGTTGTTTCATTTTACACCCAGTATAGATAAAAATTAACAACTGAAAAACTTTACCTTACACTTGAGCTGGAGGACTGTCTTGCCCAAGGACACAACAACAGCATAAACTGGTTGGGGATCAAACTACCAACTGTCTGATTAGTACATGATGGCTTGCCCTATCACCTGTACCTGCACTGCCAGCCTATTCCTTACTGTAGCGATTATGATCTGATTTATTTAGCCTCAACTTTTGCTTAAGCTATTTGTATGCATCTTTTAAGACTTGTATGCTGCCTGTAGAAAGCAGTGTATGTCTTCTCCACACTGTTTTACTTTACATATTGACTGACAGCAGGATATTTTCTCCTTCAAACAGAGGCTGAGTCACTGTTTGGCTTGTTTTCTCAGAGTTATTATTAAAGTCGCTGGTGCTTCACAGAACTCGGCATGTGGCTAAAGGCTAACACCGCTGAGGAAGGAGACAAACATGACCTGACAGTGAAGAGCAAGAGAATCAGCAGAACGTATGCATACTGTTTATTATCTACTGTCTACAGAATTAATATTTGATGACAGTGACACCTACATACGCAATACAGAGGTGTCACCCATGCACCACCATGCACCCATAAAACACATCTGGGAAAAGTTCAAGCAAAGAATGTTCACTGATCACAACAACACGCATACAGTTTATAGAAATAACTAGGGCTGAAAGATTAATCGATGTCGCAATTTTAATCGTCACAATTAGCAAGGCTGCAATTTTTTAGTCAGTATAATATCTCTGCATAAAACAGAATATATGGTAAAAAAAAAAAAACGTGCTTCCCCTGTATGTTTAACCTCTACACACATGTCTGAAAGGCATGTGGTTCTTGTGGAAGTTTACAGTTAATATTTCAGTCTTTTTTTCAACTGTTAATCCTTCCAGACATGTTTCAAATGTGCTGTGAACTTATTCTTGGCTTTAAAAACAAATCGCAAACCTAATTGTAATATCTGTCATAAAAAACGCAATTTGATATTTTTTTCAAAATCGTTCAGCCCTAATCAAAACACTGTGTAATTCCAGGAAGTCATCTGTGGCCTTGAGTGAATGAAAAGCAGGGTACACCATGAATAACTGCCAAACCCAGTCTCCCAAATACAAATGTGGAGTTAACCTTTCTCTTTTCTTCCCATCTATTAATGACATGAACAACACTTTCGTCAGCTTCCCTCTTGCTGAAATTGCCAGTAGGTAGGTACACTTTCTTGGCTAATTATAAACTATGACACCAAATTGACAGCCACTCAAGGCTAGTTTGAGTATGACAAATCCTATACAGCAGGGGTGTCCAAACTGCTGCCCGGGGGCCAAATACGGCCCTTGGAGCAATTTTTTGTGGCCCTCAGCCTTTCCTCTCAATTGCCTGAAATTGTGTTTTTACTTCATAATCCAACTAAATGAGAAGGATTCAATGTGTTACAAGGAATCTATCCATTTTTATATGTGATTATAATATAAAGAAACTGCCAGAAAATACAGCATGTGTCAAAAAAACACATTTTTTCAATTCAAGGGACATTTGGTGAAGTGAAATTGATCATTGCAGGGAGTGGCCCTCCTTGGTATTATTTTTTGACAATGTGGCCCTCAGTGAAAAAAGTTTGGGCTCCCCTGGTTTAAATGCTTGACCCATTGTGGGCAAATATTATTATTTTGGCATAAACGCACCTTAGCGCAGGAGAAACGTGTCTCAAATGTGAGGATAAGCCGAAAAAATGCTGAAAATGCTCTCTTTTATTTATTACACAGCATTACACAGCATTACAGACAGAAATGGGCTAATCTTAATCAGCCTGGAGATACGGGCTTTGGCCAATGACAAAGTAGGTACAGTAATTTTAGTTGTAAACGTTTCTCTTTTGACATGGCGTGGGATACAGTGACAGGCATCAACTACTAGCCCAAAGAAAGTTGATAAGGTTTTAAATTTTTATACCATAACTTCAGAGAATTTTCACTGTTGGTTAAAATGATGGGACACAAATGCCTGAACGGTGTGGGTGAGCTTATAACTGAGACTTTCTCCAGAAAATATGGGACTTCATTTTTTGGTCAGTTGTTTGACCACAGAAAGGACGTAGATGTTAGCTAACCACCTTCACACCAGTTAGCGGCTGAAGCTAAGTTGTTTAAGTGCCATATAAAGACATTGGCTCATTTTCTTCCTGTATCTGTTGTATTGTTTGTTTGTGAAATAAGATGCGAGTTTGTCTATGTTCAGTTACGTTGTGTCATATTTGCGAACGTATGGGTAATGTTCTGCAATGAGTAGTGACTGGTCATTGTTTAGTGGTTTTGTCGGTCTGTTGTGGACAGTGTGATCCAGGTGACGAGAAGTGAGCAGTTTTTCCAGGTCTTCTGAAAAATATAGTGACCAAGTACTGTATATGCCAACATGAAACCTTTCTGCTATGTTTTAATAACCTTTTTAGGGTGATAGTGCCTCATTCGACACTTGAGGTGTGCATTGACAACAATTCAACGACGAACACACACTACAGGAGACAGAAAAACTAGTAAACTCCAAAATGACTGACAAAAAAATAAGCCCAAAAAACCTTCACATGCGACTACCAATCTTTACAAGCAACTCCACAAAAAAACCCAAAGTTACTTAATAAGCAGATTTTGCAACTGTGGCAGTGTTTCCCCTTTGTCTCTGCCCAGCTTTGAAGCGCTGATGTTGGGCTGTGAAGAGAGAGAGTGTACTGGGCCCTGCTGACCAAATAACTCAGAGACTGACATCCTCTCGTGATTGGCAATGCCTTTGAATAGAATGTAGACAGTGCTCTTTACTGTTCTAATAGTGAATTCATATCCAGAGAACCCCACCTCATCTGAATAATTTCATTGGTTACTGTTATTCACCATTCTCTGTTGGTCAGATGCTGATAATGACATCAAGCTGGAGGGAGGAGCCAGTCGTTGTGATGGAGTGATCTTGGTGAAACGGGAGGGCGCATGGAGAGAAGCAGGTTTAAGTGACTTCTTGATGACGACAGCAGCTGCAGTGTGTCGTCGAGTGGACTGTGGTTCTGTACTTCATTATCAGCGATCAAAGGTTCTGTCTCTTAATCTTATGTGGCTCAACTCTGAGTGTCTCCGATCAACATCACCAACCAGAATGTGTCTGAAAGGATCTGTTTCACATTTCATCAATGCATATGCTGTTACCTGTTCAGGTAGTTATATATATATATTAATATCAGCTGTGACCTTCTTTTGTCTCATACAGACAGGGGCATGTGCAGAGAATACAGATCTATGTTGTGTGTCCACAGATTCTGTGAGGCTGCTCCATGGACCCAGGCTGTGCTCAGGCTCACTGGAGGTCTACTGGGACCAGTCCTGGACACACGTCTGTACAGAGGGCTTTGACCTCAAGGATGCAGAGGTGGTGTGTAGAGAGCTGGGCTGTGAAGATCCCAGTGTCCTCCAGGGGCAGCACTATGGAGAAGGTCTCGCTCCTCTGAAGCAGGCGTTCCAGTGTGAAGGCCATGAGTCTTTTCTGAAGAACTGTAGCAGGTCCAGGTCAGATGAAGACACCTGCAGATCTTCAGAAGCTGTGGTGCTCACCTGTTCAGGTAAATTTGGACTTAGCTTACATTTGATGTTGCTAACATTGATTTAGATTAAAACAACAAAAATAAAAAAATCCTCTCCTTAAGCCTCACGGTCTCACACAAACCAGACAGTGTGAGAATAACAAGGAGCAATTTAAAATTGTTTTTATGATATTATTATTTTAAAAAGCTGTGAATAATCTGTGGAATTTGAAATAAAACGTCTATCACAATATTTCTGATAGAGTCTAGTTAAAGTTTTCAACCATTTTGAGTGCTCCTGTGAAAGGGTGTGATTGGTTGAAAACGAGTTCTCTTTGAGCCCACAGGAGTCTCAAAGTCTCATTTTATAGAATTCTGTATTATTGAATATATGACTTACTAACAACAGCAGACCTTCTCCTGTGTGTGTCCAGATCCGGTCAGGTTGGTGGGCGGGTCCAGTGTCTGTGCTGGGAGTGTGCAGCTGAGACACAGTGGACAGTGGAGACCTATGATTCTTGATATAGATGAATCTTCAGCAGTGGCAGCAGCTGTGTGTCCAATGCTGGACTGTGGTCCACCTGTTTCAGCCAATATGACAAAGGTTTATCTAAAGAGACCAGTGTGGATTGGAGATCCTTCATGTGTAAAAAAGATGTCTGCTGTGAAAGACTGTGTATATGAAAAAGACACCACTAGTACAAGTAGCCTGGATGTGGTGTGTTCAGGTGAGTGATTCTTAAATGACTGTTTGCAGGTCCAAAATCAACAGACATCCCATGTTTCATGATGTTAATTATCAGTGACATAAGCTCAATGGCCAGATTTAGTGTACTCCATGTCAGTGGTCTGAGTTGGACCAATGCTCAAAGCTACAGCAGTATTTTTGGTGTCTGTTAAATTACATATTGGAATGTAAAATCAAATGTTTACATTAATGTGAAGAATTAAGAATGTGAATGAAAAATCTCATTGAATGCTAAATAATTTAGCATTTAGGCCACTTCCAAATAAGGGCGTACTCACACTGCTCCTACCATACCTTGCCCAGTCCCAGGTTACCCCTAAGGTACGGTACATTTGGCCAGAGTGAGTGCTCTGTGCCCAGGCACGGTACACTTCTGGAGTTCAGGAAGAGGAAGATGAGGAGATTAGATTTCAGAGGTTTCATGGTACTGAAACAAGCTCCACTGTCCACGTTCTGAAGTAACTGTGATTCACCTTTGGAAGTGGTCCATAAAGCACCAAACATACAAATACTGAAGTCATTATCAACAGGGCAGGCTATGAGGAGGATCTTAAGTTTAATATTATTTCAACCTGGTCTAGTCAGGCATCTAGTCCTGGTTTAGACCTGGTCTAGTTCAGAGCAGTCACAGCCTGTAGTCCTGGTCTAGACCTTGTCTACTCCTGGCCCATATCACTCCCTTGTCAGAGCCCTTATTCTCTCTAGCACTCCCATCTGTGAGACGCCCTTCAGAAAAGAACAAAATCATTTTTTTAAGTGAGTTTTTTTTTAAATGTACAAGTGTCAAACTAGACTAGCTTTACATTGTCTTGTGTGCAAGTTTAAACAGAACACTCTACACATGTTGATTTAAATAAGTTCTTTTGGTCATTTTTTTTTTCAAGGCAAACCAAAATCTAATCTACTCTGGCTGCTGTTGCTGATCTCTGTTGTCATGGTCATCTTTCTAGTAATATCTTCAATAGTCTTTTGCAAAAAAAGGAAATCCACACAAAATGGTGAGAAAAATATAGATACATACGGTTATTTTCAGACTTTGTGCTTGTGTAGTGTGTAATTATTTTGATTAAATGTTTTCTCAGATCTGAGAACCACAGAAGGTTTACAGGCGACCAACCCAGAGGTAACAATGTTTTGCATCTTGACACCTTCCGAAATTAATAGCCTTTGTCATCTTATGGCAAAATTCAGATTTTTAAGTTAGGTTTAAAATTACCTGAATCACGGAATTGGCCCAAGTCATTTTACTCTATTGTGTTACTAATAAGATATTTAAATTACTCAAATAATCAGTGTAAGTCCTTAGTTGATCCTTCTGTGTGTATTCTTGGTGCTAATGGCCCAGTGATAAAAAACTGTTTTTAAGTCTGTCCAGCTCTTAAGGCTCCTGTATCTTCTTCCTGATACAGGGGGGCAAACAGTTCACGTCCTGGGTGAGTATTGTCTTTAATGCTTTAATGTTTTTTTTTTGTCAGCAGCAGAGCACCCAGCATATACAAGACACTTTCGATGGTGGAGCAGTAGAAGGTCACCATAAGGTATTGTTGCAGTTTTTTTAATTGTTTTTCCCAGTATCCTTAAGGAATTTAGCCATTTTCACAATTGCTTTTGTGTTCTCAGTCCAAGAGAGGTCTTAGGAGATAGTTGTCCCCAAAATGTAAAGGTAGTGACCTGCTCCACCTCATCTCCATTTATGAGGAGAGGTTCTGGTTTTGCCTTATTCTAAAGTCAAAGACCATCTCCTTAGTTTTCCCAGTGTTCAGTTCAAGATAGTTTTTTGTACACCATGTGGTCAGGTTGTGCACCTCCTACCTGTATGCTAATTCATCTCCTCCACCTATCAGTCCAACTACAGTGGTTTCGTCAGCAAATCTCACGATGCTGTTGTATTAAAGGTGTAGTCTGTAACTTTCCTAAAATAAAAGAAAGTTTAGAAATTTAAGAAATGCTTTATCTGACCCTGTTCAATGATGTAAAGTCAGTAATCTGTCATAATTATTATTTTACTTTAGTCCCTCCCCTGGCCTCTACAACATCATCAATTTACAGTTGGTGGGGTACTACTTTGACCAATCATATTTGAGTTTCCTTTTAGCCCCTCCCCTGGCCTAAACTAATTTTAATTTTGAACTTTTTTATATTTTAGTCAAGTTACAGACTACACCTTTAAGTTAACAGTACTTTTACCCTGTTATTCATTCCATGTGTCAAGTTTTGTACACCAGTCTTGAAAAAACTATGTTGCACCTCAAAATTCTGATTCTTTCTTTCCTCCCAACTTCATACAGAGACTTCAGAGAAGTTAAGCCTGCCTCCATTTGCTATGACTGCAACCCACAGGGACCACACTAATTACTTACACAGTAGAAAAATTATTTAGAGTTGCTGGCCTGGCTAATCCAAAGTTGAATTATAGCTTGAATTACCTGCTACAATAATAAGATGTCCACTAAAATTAGCCTATTGTAATAAAACATTGGCTGCTTAAATAGTCTTACCTGGTTTCCTCCACTTCTGGGATTGACAAATACTAACAATGGTTTCATTAAAGGGGAGGGCACAGGTCTGATGAGAAAAGGCTTCCATGGTCGCCCCTCCTGTCAAAAAATAACACAAAAATTATGCAAGATTTGTTATAACTTTGTCATACAGCGAGTCAGGGCTGCAAAATTTAAGTAAAATATGTATGCAATAAATTATGCAAAAACGTTGTTGAATATTTTTGGTTATGATTTTAACTCAGCTCATGAATGTAAATTTAGGCAGAAAAGGAATAGAATAGAAGATTTACTAGTCAAAATTGGGGGTAAGGCAAAAGCAGGACTAACCAAGACAATACTTAGGACTAAATTAGGATAAATTGGGGCCAATCTAAGACTGAACCAGGACTGAACCAGGACCAAACCAAGACCAAAGTAGGACATGGACCAATCTAAGACTGAACCAGGACTGAACCAGGACCAAACTAGGATTACACTACAACTTCTCAGGACCAAAGACTAAACCAGTACTATCATGACCAAAAAGGACTAAATCAGGACTAAATTAAGACTAAACTAGGACTAAACCAGAGCCAAACCAGAACTAATCAGGACTACACTCATGGGCTTTAGGCAGGAACTGAACCCTGAACTGTGACCAGCTAGTTGCAGGGCTAACACTAAGACGTACACACACACCACCAAGTTGTCAATTCTCCCAAAACATGTATGTCTTTTAGCAATGGGAGCAAGCTGGAATGCCTGGAGAGAACCTGCTTAAACACGGGGAGCACATGCAGACTCCACCCAGAGAGATTGCAGTCATTTGCTGTGTTATGTCTTCACTATTATTGCTATAAAAATTCTATATTGTTTAGCCCTAGAGCAACTTCGACAAATGCTTTGATTGTAGAGAGAAACATGGGTTGGTATGTGTTGTGGTATCAATAATGTAGGCTAGAGGTGAGCGTATGACAAAATATAAGACATATTTTATGATTTTTTTTTTTGAAGCGTAGCGATTTCAAAGTGTAGATTTTTGACAGCGCTAACCTCAGATCCCTTCTTGCTGCTTTTTCGTTTGAAGGATGCTCTCTTGTTCTTCTTACTGCTCTTCACAGACGACTGTCAAAAAACAAAAACAGGACATATTTCAAGCTTTATGCACTTTTCTAGGTTTAGGTAAAAAAAATAAAGATCGTACCGGGACAATAATGAGTGCAAAGGAGGATTTTTATTGAAGCATTTTTTACATTTCTAGGCCAAAAGTGTCACAATATTAGAATGCTATGTCAAAAATCTATGGCGTGTTTGCGGAAAGTAGCCAAGTTTTAAAGAGAGGTTGTCAAGAACTATGGTATGTCAAATGAAAAATGTGATTTGATAAAAGAATGTTAGAATATATAGGGCTAAGCAAAATAAGCTTAGCTTCAGCCAATTTCTTACAGTCACAATGGATGCTATCCTGTGTTTGTGACTTTGAAAATGTTTTTTTTTTTTTGTGTGTCGTAAAAAAAAAAAAAAAAAAACTAACTAGGATTTAGAATCTTTGTTACATAGGTGTGCTGTGCTAAAATTAAGGTTAAACTGCTTAGTTAACATTTAAGTAACTATGGGCCAAATATAAAAAGTATTTTTATAAGCAAAATTGTCAT
>JAVQJW010154319.1:0-10444 GCA_036025195.1 Hypseleotris klunzingeri
GAAATCTAATAGATGGTTTAAACCAGCAATGAGCATAGTGTGAGTATACTCTATTATACTCTGTCTTTTGTTAACACACTAAGTGGAACCTTTCCAAAGCAGGTAAGAACAGCTTTCTGAGTTGAAAAGTGCCTATGATCAGTGCAGTCTTCAGAGCCTAGCCTGGTTACTTAGATACAGCTGCCCTGCAGCGAGAGTCATGAGCTCACATTAAAACAGACACAATGTGTTGTTTTTAAACTCTGCAAAACTCCACTGCCTGCTCCTCCTCCTCCTCGAGCCTGAGCACTGGAAAGCCCCTTCAGTCACACATAGATCACATAACCTCCGCTGACATGGACGACAGCACTCCCCATGGAAAGATGCAGATTCACACACGCTGCTGCACGCTGGCCAAGGCCCCGCACCGCCATTGTCCTTCAGAGTCATCCAAACAAAACAATGAAGAGGGTCACGCAAGGCCCCCCGTGGAATGGTAAATAAGCAGAGAGTGAGAGGAAGAGTCTACTGAGAGAGCACAGACTAACTCATTGTGACAGTGTTATGTGGAACACCAAGTGAGAAATATGATCATCTGGGGGCAGGTGAATTCTGCTAATGTTCAATCATTCAACAAGAATCTGACAAGGCCTGCATGGGATAAATGTCAGCGCTGTGATGTACACAAGAAAAACACAGAGATGTAAAGCAGTATGTAAATGACCTCACCGCGAGCAGTACAAGGCTAGAGTTATGTTGTTATTACACATCCTTTTAACTCTGCCGCAGCATCAGGAGAAATAATAATCACTGAATGCAGCCGGTTAAGTGGTGGAAGCAAACTGCAGGTTGTATAAGAGGTTAAATTCAATAGAAATCAAAAGACTGAGGGTGGTGTTAATCATTCATTAGAGCTGAATGGGCCTTAATTATAAAACCATCTTTGTTGTCATTATTCATCTGGTATAAAATGATGTTAATTCAGACTTTGCTTAGTGACAATAGGTGGTCCACAAAGGGCTTGGAGGGGATAGCCCCTCTTTGCACAGCTCTTTCATATGCTAATAAGAAACTGTTTTGGGTTTACTGGCCTGGTTGGAAATGATTTAGGGCGACACTGTGCTCTGAGCCTTTATGTTGGGGCTGACTGTGGGCTCATATATCACTGTGATCATTAATCAATTAGCGTCTTCGAGCCACCTGTCGGACACATCGGTGCACAAAACATTCCTGCCCTTGGGCAGTTGCTAGACGATGATGATCAGTAGCAGCGCTATTACTTTGTGAGGCCTGGACGCCCGCCGCCTCCTCTTTATGGTAATGCCCTGATGGATTACATAATCACACCCAAACAGTGGCCGCAATGACAAGGACTCTGCTCTCGGTGAGCCAATCACAGCCCGGCTGACACAGTGGTTATTTTTAAATGAGCTCCCTCGTCCAATTCAACTGAACATTTTTTACCACATGTTTGCCCTCCACTGTCACAAAGTGAAAAGACTGAGTAGAGAGGAATTGATGCCGACCTTGAAGGGGAATCAATAAGCTGATGGCTATTCAAAAGTGCTGAATGCACACCGACTCCTGTGTCCCGCATTGTTTTAAATGCAACTGCCTCCAGTGGCAATTGATAGTTGGTTTGTATTGATGACGTGTCACAGCAGCCAAACACACACAAGACGGAAAGGTCTGGGCTATCAGATTCTTACTGACATCAGAGAAGGAGAGTGGTTCTGTTCACTTCAGATGAACTTTCTGCTGACTCGCAGGAACTCAACTCTAAAGCACACTTCTACAAACTCCCAGATAGAGTTTACAATCACTACAACAGCCTGAGACTGTTTAGGCCTGTATGAAATGAATTGTCACAAAACATTTACACTATTGGCATTGTTAAGATAATGCTGCAGGCCATGTTAAAGTCTGGGTTCACCTGCTAAAAGATCGTATGTAACAACAAAGGACCAAGTTTGTTTTGGTAATATTCCTGATTCTATTTTATCAGCTGCATTTTAGTTACTGGTTCCATCCGGGAAATATATAACTACAACTACATTCTATCCAGAATACTGTAAATGTACAGAACTCTTCTCTAAAGGCCAGTGCTGCTACAATCTCTTTCTTTCAGGCTTCCCCGGCTGACAATACTTAATTCCCCCTCGCCCTGCCTGACACCCTGAAAAGCCTTCACACTTTATTTATTTATAAAGAAATTCTTAAAAGTAGCTGAAGAGATAAAGTGGAACTAAAATTAGCGCCTAATCCGCTGACTCTGAATGTGGGGACATGGGAAAAGTCGATTTGTTAAACCCTGATTTAGCTGTATTCTTTTATTTCCAGAGTAGCACTTTTCACGCAGCTTATACTACTGCATGCCTCGGTCTGTCTCATGTGGGACAATTTTTGTGGGTTGGAGAGAGACTTTTTGTGAACATGTAAATATTGGCAAGGTGCTGACTTTGCCATGTACTGCCACTATTGTGCTTCCTACTTGTGTCTCTCTTTGAAAATGACTTTCACCTTCCTCTTCAAAAAGCTGCGAAAAAGAAAAGCTGTTTCACCAAGACTTGTACAAAAATCTGGGCCACTGTGTTGCAAAGTGTGCTGGGTACTCGAGACCAGAATGTTTTTTTTCTTTTTTTCATCTTTTAAATCCAACTAGTTCAGGTAAGGTGCCAGCTCCCAACATTATCAGGTGGATTTTCATGAGAACAAAAGCTCCTTTGCAAATCTTTGTGGAAAAAAAGAGTCTGCTCTTGTTCAGATATGCAATGTGTGTATATGTGTGAGGGTGTGTGCAGCCCCTTTCTGTGGAATTTCAAACAAATTCATTTCGAAAGATTATTTTGCCGATAATCTCACGCATTCTTTTATTTATTTATCTTTGCAGTGTGGGGCTAAAAACCTGCAGAGATATTGGAGGTGCTGAGGTCAGACTAAAGCTGGGAAAAAAAGCTCGGGGAGGGTATCTGCCGTGCTTCAGCGTAATCACATTCACATACATTTATTTCAGGATCTTGACGTAACAAGGTAAGCGAACGGTTGTGTTGTGGTATCTATTGGACATAAAGTAGATAAAGGCTATACAGAAGCAGAATGGAGACAGCTGGAAGTAGGGGTGATGGGCAAACAGGGCAAGAGCTCAACCTCTCTGGGTCAATAGGTGATTAGTGGCATTCATCATACCTCGGAAAGCGACTAAATGAGAAGCCAGAAAAACGTCTCTCTCAAGAATTTGGATGCATTTCGATGTCAAAGCCCAGATGCCCTTGTGCTCACGACAAAGACAAATATCAGAATGCCTAAGTGGAAAAACATGGCTGGCAGCGACCGGCAGCAGCGAAACGTTACATCATTTTGACTATTTAATGAGCAAAGTCTGGATCGCATCAGGAGTTTAAAAACCTGCCAATGCCAACATAAAAGCTTGTATTTCACGCTCCATGGAAGAGGCTAAAAATTGGGCTTCATTCGATAGGAAAACAATGGTTGGAGGATGAGGAGGCTGCGGTTGTGGTTACATTGGGGGGAGCGGGAGGCATACTGCACTGAATAAGTCCTGATGAAAGCCATGCTAGGTATCCCAGTAAAGACGATCCGTGGAGCCACACTGACATTAGCAACGACAAAGAAGTAATTGAGAGCAGGGACAAAGTTTGGCAAGGACTTATCAGAAAGCACACGCCCCCCTGGGACCGGCCCATAGTGGCTTCTCTGAGGAGGAACAGTGGCCTGGCTTTGTGTTGGTGTGTCGCACAAGTGGACAGAGCTCGAGTGGGTATATCGGGCCCAAGTCCAGCTGAAATTGTTGCGAAGGAAGATAATTTGAAGTCAAGCATAAAACAGTCATCCATCAAAAATAACATGCCAACATCACACACTAGGCAAACACAGGTTTATTGTGTGTGGTGTCATAAGCTTTGTATTGAGGGAAGTTTAGACAGTGACTTTGTAACAACTGGAAACTCAAAGCAAAATACATGGTAAAGGAAGTGCATACTCCACCAATTTAAAGACTGGGATGTCACAATGGTAAAGATGTAGTGCTCTGACAAGGAGCCAGATATCTTCTAGTTCAGGGGTAAACCCTTTCAGCTACCAAGTCAATCAATAGTATTGTTTTCAAAAGAAATCATTAAACGTAATCAATTGTTCATTTACTTACCACTCATGGCTTAAATTTTTTATATAACCTTTATTTTACATGAAAATCCCAGCTTGGAGTCCTTGAAAAAATGGGGAAACTGTTGTATCTTTTACTTGTTTTTAGTGGTAGGGGAAGCCAGAGTGCCCAAAAGAAACCTACACAGGCATGGGGAGAACATGCAAAACCCACACCTGCCAAGTCTAGGAATAAAACCTTCTTCTGTGAGGCCAGAACGCCAATCATTCTGCCACTGCACAAGTTAATATTCTTGGCCCTATTTTACTGTGGTACTGAATATCTTTTTGTAATTGTCTTGCAAACATACAAAACCAAAATGACTCTAATGAGGTGAGAGAATAACCTTTTCAGTGGTGGTAGCCAGGCAAAAAGGTTTACTGTCTTGTTGAGTGTAAAGGGAAAGTGCAGCTGAACTAAAGTGAACTGAGAATGTTGAGGAAGTCAATGCACCCGTCCTACATATGCTCAGGTGTGACAACAGGCAGACGTCCAAGCTTTCCCAGACAGTTTTGTACATCCATATACATTACAGAGTCTGAGGACTGGGCCAAAATACACTCCAGAGCAGTTATAGAAAGACAAGACTAGCAATGTGACTTTTCAATCACAGCACATCTCTGGCTTAGACAAAATACTGTCATTTTTTAGTTTCCACCATTTGTCAGAAGCTATTCTAGTCCTTTTCACACATAGACGTGCAATCTTATACACTATAATGGTTACATTTAGAATTATGTTGTTTTGTTGGTATGTTAGTATCTCAAGAACATGATGGAAAATGAAACATGAAATGAAAAATGATTAGTATGGTGGGACAGTGGATAGACTACCTGCCAGATCGTCTTTAAAACTGGTCTTGGGTTTTCAGAAGGGACTGCACAAGTTGATTTAGAGAAATATAAAGATTTGATGGGCTGAACAGGAATAAGGGTATTAAAACATTAAATAGGCTATACATAAAAAAACACTCTCAACACACACACACTGGATTTTGCTACAGCTTAGTTTTGTTAAGGACTAAACAGAAAGCAGCTTGAAGAAATAAAGAGCACATCCAAATTTTCAATTACCACTTTAGAGAGACGGCATATGCAGGCAAAGCCGAAGTGGGATGTAAGAGTATTAGAAGAAAGCACTCAATGAAAGCAATGAATGCTCATTTTTAGGTAAAATGTTGGCACAAACAAAACCTTATCTGGGCTGTATAAGAGTATGTCAAAATTGCACCTCCCTGGATACCAAAGAAAACACAGCATGACACAAAGAGCAGGGAAAATCTTCATATTTTATCACCGCTTAATGCAAAAGGTAGAAATTTAATATAAGGCTCAGTGCCAAAGACATTTGTTTAGGATCTACTTAGCTACAGCTGTAGACAAAGAAAAACAGTGTTGAGCAGGCAGTGACCAAGAAAACGAGGGAGAGCTGATGTGTATAAATGAAAGGTTCTGCAGAAATCACTCTGGAACAAGGAGCCGAGGCACTCAGAGGAGCCTCTTGGACCACAGTCAACACATTTCACACACGCAGACCCTGGAAACAACACGCTTGGGGCTCCCACCTTCATTTAGATGAAAATGGACCTCCTCAAGAGGAAATAAAGCCATTTTTAACCCCCTCCCTCTCGACAAGTCAGCCTCCTGTAATGTGCCCAGTCAATGGACTGTGGGTCTATTCAACTGAGGCAGCCCACAGCACAGCCATAAATAATGTAGGGCAGCTCACATGAAACCCTAATCACCATTGTGCTGTCACCCAACAGAGAAGATTGCTTGTTTAATTTACTGCGCCGCATCTGTCTCAGTTCTGCCCAATTTAGTTTCGGTTTCAATGGGCAAGTACTCCAGGTACAATATGGCTTTCTCCCAACACTATGAAGATGTAATGGTCATGTATCCGTGCGTGTACATGCATGTGTGCTCAGATACAGCCTACGGTTTATAATGTCCTTATTATGAAGAACAAACAAAAACAGGCACAACAATGGCGTCTGAGAAGAAGCTATCAACACTCAATAAGCAGAGCTCATTACTGGCCATATACAGCCTACTTCATTACATTACAGTTCCATTAGCCTGCCAGCATTTGCATATTGCGGTTACTTCTTTACGGGCGCTGTTGATCATAAATGGCAGCCATATGCTGCGTGGTGTGCCATATTACAGAGTTATTACTGCAACACAAAAAAACAAGAAAAATGTAAATGACGTTGACATGAAATACAACACAAAAGTATCTGAGTTATTGATGGCTTCTCTGACAAACATCTGCAGAGCCTGGGTGCTTGCTGTTTTCTGACATTTTGTTCTACCAATTCCATGCAATGAACATAGAAATAATTCATGAGTAAACCACTAAAACAGCCTAGTCTTTACTGTCACAGGTGATTAATGTGTGTACTTTCAGCTGCACAAAGGTAGCCAACACACTATTAGTCTGTAATTGTTTTTGCTGCATAATTTTGGGAAGGTTTTGGCTCTGCAAACACAAACTCATCCTCTCAGAGGATGTGTGCTGCACTATTTCAGCCTGACAGTGATGTGGTGTGATGTGTCTTCAGAGCTCTGGCTTCACTGGGATGACAGTCCACGGAGGCAGGAGTAGAGCAGCTCACTACTGTCTGTGGAGTCAAGGCACAGGAACGCTACGATAACGGTGCTACGAGGCGAGCTGCAGCTAGCTACTGGAGCTACAGTGGTGTGAGTGGTATCATCTTTGTTCAGGACCATTATCTCACACCGTGGTGTTCACTTCACACTGATAAATGTGGCCGAGCTCCTCAAGCTAATGTGCAAGCAGCTGCAACCGCAGCAGCTGGGTAATACACTGTCAACTGCCACAGACGCCCACACAGGAGGCACAATGGAGAGGATTTGTTCCACTGAAATCAGTGTAAGACGCTTTGCTCTGGGCTCAGCTTTGAAACTGGACGTGAGGAAGCTCACGGAACTAACACATCAAGACACAAAATGGACTGAAAGAGTTGTCAAGTCCTTGAGGTAGAAATGGGGTAATTCAGTATAACTGAGACAAATGCCGCTGGCTACTGTAAGCTAAGAAAAGCTAAGAAAACGTTGTGCACAGACAAGCGCTTCCTATGTCCAATTACTAAAGTTAAAAATAACAGGATACTTTTTTTAGTTTAGTGTAACATGAAGGTAGTGTGAGGAAATGCAGCAGGACAGACTGACTCCTGTGACATGTGCGGGTGACACAGGCGTTCTGGAGAGCTGTCTGCTCTGGCAGCACACAGTCAGGTTGGCAGCTGTTGTACAGTAGAGCCCTAAGAGGGATATTAACCGCATGTCCCTCAGTGCAGACTGGGAGAGAGCAACAGAAATAAAGGAACAGAGAGAAGAGGTGGGTGTGCGAATCTAATTTCCAGTGACAGTGTCTCAGGATCACTGTTTTACTCAAAGAACATATCATCTGTCTGAGTTAATGGCAGTGTCCTGGGGAAAATGAAGGAAATAGAATGGAGAGCATTCATTAAGAAGGTGGGGGATGAGTGTGTCTGCTCCTCTGTCTCCCTGGGAAAATAAATACATACACAAACCATTATTTGCGCCTTTACAAGGCTGCTCCACAGATAACATTAGCACCAGTGCCAGCCCTATCAGCGGGAATGAAGAGGTGGACTGGAGGTCTGGCAGACTGGCCTCTCACTTAGAGCTGTGGATGTACTCAGTGGAAGCAATTGATACCATTGTTTTATGGAGAGGAGGGTGAGGAGGGATTACGGAGACACAATGGGGCTCTTTGAGTGGAAATGTCAGCCGTCACGCCGGGGGACTGTCCGACTGGGCACAGGCACTTTTCAAAAACGCCAAGGTACAAAATGAGTGTGGAAAATAGTATGAAACCCTGTGATGAGGCCATGAAACACGGTGACATGGGCCAGAGCGCTTGCATGCCAAGTGGTGGAAAGGCAACATCAAACATGAGTCGAGGGAAGTTTTCAAATGAACATCATGTGCTTTCATTTGGAGGACAAACACTAGGCTTGTGATTTCTGTTTGATTTGTGTAATCTCTTTGATTTATTTGTCTGAAAGCGCTTCTCAAATACTGCACAAATCATTCTTAAACTCTGTACTCAGATCAATAAGCAGGATAATAGGTTATATTGGTTTTCAGCTCAGCCTCATTAGAAAAAAAGAGGCAAACGTGACCTGATTTTGAAGGCAAATTAACATCAGGAACCTAAAATACCTCAACCAATGATCCATTCTGGGACGTTTTACTATTACAAGAATAGGACAGAGAGACAATTTTTTTCTCTTTGCCGGCTTTGATAACCCCGCTGGCATTGGACCTCTTTGAAACTCTCACTTTGAAGGCAGGAGGTGAATACAAACACAGAGTTGAAGTGAGGTACCCTACCATTTTAAGGACGGGGATGAAACCGAGATATTCCACCGCTCTGACCTAATTGTTCTCTCTCCGCGCCGACAAGAACACTGGGAGCTCTACACTCTGACACGTAAAGATTATTTAATACCATCAAAGCCATAAAAAGAGGAATAAAAGGAGGTGGTGTGGCCGAGGGGAGAGTTAACCCCTGAAGTGCCTGATGGGGCTTGTTTAAAACTGTAGAATAGTGATCAGTATTCACGAGCGGGCCTGCCTACTGCCGCCAGGCCAGCAAAGAGGAGCTTCTACATCACAACATCACAGCACTACCCTCCTCTCCTGGTACAGGCTCCCATCCGCTCCTCTTATGTTTTTTTCCCACACTCGCCCCAGTCCCTAAGGCAATGTCTACGTCATTGGGCACGGAAGCCAAACCACTGCAATATCCCAATTTAATTTTTGACATACCCTCAGACTGTTTCATTAGAGGAATAATGCACTAGACCCCATTTGTAGCAAGTAATGTTTTTATATCTTGGCAGGTCTTTCCACGGACTAACTTAAATCTAAATCTCAATATTAGCGAATAGAAAAAAAGTGACTCAAAACTTTTAAATACATACTCAGTACCCAATCTCAGTTTGCAATGGTTTCAATACAGATGCAAAGTACTTGGGCTGTGGGCATAGCTTGAGTAAGCTCTAAAAATAACTTTGTTTGAAATTACAGAACATGATCAAGAAAGAAACTGCTGCTCATTGAATGCCTTTAGCACTAAATACAAAAAGAACAGACTACTTTATTGGACAATCATTGGTTTATTTAGTAACAGATCAAGGTTGAGCTCAGTCGGTAGAAGTGTGCAGCCTATATTCAGAGCTTTACTGCCACAAATAAAGTAAAAAAAGCAACTTTGCCACATGAAAGTGTATATTCTTTGGGTAGCCAAAACTGTGCTAGATTTAAAAATGTCCACTTATTGCTCTTAACAATATACTGCATGATGTTACAACTATAAGACAGTAAGAGCTATACCTACATATCTCTTAAAACGTGTCCTGTACCTTGATTTGCTGTGAGAAAGTGCAGTCTACATACAGAGCTATGATTGCATTCAAAACACTGCAGTGTATAGGTGGGACAGGGTTGATGTGTTTACCATTAAGCTAGTGCTGGATGACATCTCCTGGCTCCCCTGCCATAGAGAGGTGCGACTCTCGTCTGTCAGTGCCTTATGAGCTTAGAGTCGCCTCGAAATGCCAAGACAATAGACAGACCATTGTACACCAAACCATCTGACACATAAAAGTTAGATCCCATGCCCAAATGTCTTTCCCTCCTTCTCTATTCACCGTACATGCTATAAAAAGTAGATTGCAGCCAGTTGAAAGTGATAAGTGGAAGTTAGACAAAGGTAGCGTGTGAGCAGTGACATCCTCGGGCCAAAGGAAAATTGAGAGCAACAGTGAATCAAAGCCACATGAGTCTTTGTAAGGGTTAGTTTGGGCTTTTATCCCACTGTGGGCTGCACCAAATCTGTTTAAGCCAAGTAAAATTGGACGTCTCAGTGTCCAGAGTAAGAGAGAGAATGCATTCTTTATAGTATGTTTAAGTAATAACAAACTGGGGGTGTACAACTGGTGTTTGCAATGTTGTTGAAAACTAGGATAAGACTTGCAATCATCACAATTCGAAGACATAGTAAAAGACAAACTGGGTTGTTTGAAAAATATTAGGTTCAGCGGTACCTAAAGTAAGATCACGATTTCGATTTTATCAAGATTTTAGTAGAATTTTCTGACTTATCCATAGAAGACTACTGCAACATAAAATCATTTTTACTACAAATTAATTGTAGATCCAATACAACGATCACAACAATACATTATACTATTGATTTTCCCTTTTTTATTAATATTAACATTTTTATCACCATATCGCCCACCCC
>JAVQJW010154376.1:0-11607 GCA_036025195.1 Hypseleotris klunzingeri
ATTAGTCTGATGAATTAGCCCCAAATTAAGCTAGTGAAATTAAAGGGAGACTGGGATAAATATCTTTAAGCAGTTTTTAGCAAATGCAATTATTTCTCAAAGCATTTAAATTGCAATAGTTTTCAAATGTAGCAGACAACATTGGGATTTTTTTATATCAGCTTTCAACATACATGATTTTATATTTTAACACATTCATAATTTGTATTTTTTGTTAAAGTGTTAAAAAAAATGAACCCTTTTTCTTTGAGCATTGAGACGTGTGTATGTAAGCTAGCACGTTGTTTTCACTGGCCCACAATTTTAGCATTTTGCACAAAGGGTGAAGACAAAGCTAGTATGCTAACGTCTCTAATTAGACATTACCACAGTTAGCTTGAACAAAGGACGAGGCTAGCTCATGTTGACGATTAGCATGAGCGTTTTTGCCTTTACAGTCCCCATGCAGTCTCTATAGATAGCCTATAATATGTGTGATGGAAAACGTAATGCCTCACCCCCTCTGTTGCTCTTTTCTCATTTGCTCTGAGTATCTCTCCATCATCTTTGCTAGTGCTATGATTGGTGTGGGGTGGAGACAGTAATATGGGCACGCACACACACAGCACCAGGAATTAGACAGGGCCCTCTGTGCCATCATGGTGGCAGCGTGGGTTGATTGTCTATGTTCGTACGTAGGCTAGGACAACAGTAAGGATCTTTCCCTATAAGGATATTTAGAATACGCTAAATTTGAGGCTAAAATGTTGATAATTGGCTACTCCTTTATTTAATCTAGCCTGTTGTGTGTTACTATTTTAAATTCAAGTTGCTTGCTTAAAAGTGATAATCTGTTTTCAAAATGTAATGGCAAAATTTGTACTGCAGTGCCTTTTTATTACTCTCATATTAACAACAAAACAGCCAGCTAATTAGCAAAACAAATTAAATCATCACTGAACAATAGCAATAGGGTGGATTAGGCATTTAGCTGGACTTGTCCGTATGTGATATCTGTCAGCATCTCGCATTGTTCAACTTTATCTATTTTGTAACCAATACCATTTCTCTTTATTCTCTATCACTTGCTGCTAGCTAGCTACACATTAGCCAGCCAATTAGCAACCATCGTTTAATAGCAGACAGGATAAATTAGCAAAAGGCTGGATTGTTGGGCATTTAGCTTGACTTTCATTTTATTGGTATGTTTTTCATCATCTTTGGATCAACTGTATTTTCCTATTAGCCCTGCATGAGCTCTGTCTGTTGTGGTGTCTCGATACCAAGTTTGGCACAATACCCTGGCATCAGATAATGCAAATTAAGGCCGAATATTTTCTTTTGTAGTATTTGCAGCCAAACAGCATGAATCTTTTTTTAATTTAAAAATGCATTTGGGCCATTGCGGGGGGCTGCGTTTGAAGACATCAACCTCCTATGGAGCCAGCCGGTTGAGGGCATGAGGCGGGGGGGTGCTGTAGGGTGGGCACCAGTTTGGAAGAAGGGATAGATAGAAGCGTGGATGGCGTCATAGCTGCTTAGGTTGAACTTGGATGTGCTTTTGGGATAATTGGTGCCCCTCTGTAATTGTTTAATGTGGGTTTTGTGCAAAGAACAATTAGCGCCGCAATCCAATCAGAGCTTTTGTGGTACCAAACGAGCGCTCTGATTGGCGGCGGCGTTGCGAGGCGGAGTCTAGGGGCCACTGGGTGATGTTATAAGATGAAGGGTAAAAGATTTAAGGAGTTCTATAGGCCTCAAACCCAAAGGCGGACGCGTACTCTATGGGGTCAGCGCTGTTTTATGGATTAGCTTATTTTTCTAGTAGTTTTTTTTTACAAATTAGCATTGTCTTCAATTCATATGTTCCAAGTTAGCGACTATGTGTATTATTAATTTCGCTCTTTTTTTGTAGGTCAAATTGTGGGCCATGTTACTTCACCTGCGACTTGAGAGGAGGGGTAGCCTTCGGGGTTGGTTGTTATCTTTGGTTATCTAGCTGTATGAGTGATGTACATTCTTCATAAAGCTAGATAACCGAAAGTAACAAGAATCCCATTACGCTCCTTAAAAGGCATTCAAGACCCCAAAGTTCACATCTTCTTTACCCAAGAACGCAAAGGGACAATGGATTGGGAGCACAATGGAAGCAACGGTAAGTTTTATGAATTGATGGATGTAATTGTTATGTTTTGTATAGATTTTGAAATTAAGTCTAGTTTGAAAAATGTATCTTGAAATTTCTGCTTTCTAAAATTCTGGCAGAATCTAAAATGGGACACTGCATATTTTCTTTTTTGGACCATTTTTAAACTCCTAGGCAAAGAGAGAAAATGAGTAGTAGCCTGGCAGCAACAACTACTGTATGTCACTCCAAACTAAAAGTAGACGTCCCACTTGCGTAAGACCTGTGACTAACTGGTCATTGTCCACAGTGTACTCCTCAGCCAGCTATAAACTACCGGTAAAGTAAAATGAAAAACATTTTAACTAAATGTCCCACTTTGTGCTGGACTATACAACTTTTCCATCTAAAACCTATTGTCCCACAAATTGAGGCTGTGTACCACATTTTGACTCATGCAGGCAAAATATTTATTATCTACATTCTCATTGATTTATTAATATTTTGCCATCAATAAATTATAAATAAAATATCATAAATATTTTAAGTAGCCACTTGCAGCCACTAGCCATGGTCCATAGCAATCCAGTTGGTGCAACAGGATCACTTCTAATCTAATAAGCCTTATGATCCTTGTGTATGGGGCTGTATGCCGAGGCTTAGTCTTAGTATCACATGCACTTGGGATTGAAGTGAAACCCACAATTTCACTAAAGCTGTTGGACAGGTTGTTTAAGGCTACCTAGCTTGGTTTCTGCTATGATCAATTTGAAATTCTCGAGCACCGAGGGAACATGCGTTATATAAAGAATGTGGGTTGCATACGGCGCTTTGAATTATACATATGTTGGGACTTGGATAGGATTGTGTGAGTTAAGAATGCTCCCCCCGAGTTAATCCGGGCTCCCAACGCCCTGCTGGCATCCAAGCGAAAAGACAAGAATTTGTTTGAGGCTAGTTTTGTTAAGTTAGCCGTTGTTGATTTTTTTTTAACCCTCCTTCCCACCTACTCCTTTTCTCTCATTGCCATGAAAAGATGTTTGATTTGGGGTTCCTGGCCGTTGTTTGATTTGACGTGACAGTTGGCTTGGCTCTGAATGGGCCGTAGCAAAGTCTCCATTGCATGAGGTGCTACCATGTGGAAAGGCCTGATGGGATCTTGCTCAATGCCACTCTGTGTGCGCACAAGACTTAGAAGGCGGGGGGAGTGGTCCAGGGCCAATCAAGCAGAAAGTGCCCCCAGTGACGAGATCCATGAGCGAGAGAAGGGGAACAATCTGAGCCTTTAGGTTCTTTGCCCGGGCCCATGGTGAGGAGTAATTGGTCAATCAGATCTTCAACCTCCAGGCCTGTGATGGCTGATTGAAGGTGTGATTTCTTTTCTGGCCATCAAAGCACAAAGGGTCACTCCTGCTGCGTAAGGATTGTTCCCAAGGTCTGAAGGCTTTCCCCTCTGATTTGGAGCTACAAGACTAGCAGTGAACTCCAATACATGTTCCACAATGCTGTCTCAACACCACTCTACTAAAAACATCACCCCTGAGTCCAAATATTCAGCCTGGCACGGTGCAAATTTTCAGAAAATTCGAGTCCCGCTAGAATTAAATTCCTAAATGTGGGCATGGCAACCTTTTCCCTCACAATGTCAATCTTGTCAGGCCCTGCAGTCGTGGTGGCTTGCTTGCTGCATTGCAGGTGCTGAGTGTGATATTTGAGCTTTGGGGCACAGCTCCTGTGAGAGAGGAACGAGGGCCTTGACAGGAAGTGACAGCCAGGGATGTAGCAGCGTAGCATCTGCTCAGGTTGATATTGTCTACCTTCAACTTCACTTACATTTCTTTGTCACAATCAAACAAAATACGTTATTGTTGATTCTTTAACATTGTAAAGTTTATACAGATCTATCCTTCAGTCATTGAAAACAGTACTGTATCTAAACTTTTTCCCCTCTTGTAACATTTTAACCCCCATTACTCACAATTGAGTTTTGGTAAATGTAGACATTGCAAGCAGTGGGTGAAAAGTGTTGAAGGGTGAATCTTCACTCTATGATCTTGATGCCTTGGACATGGTATGTACAGCGTAGATAGGACGATAGGTGGCTGAGACTTATACACACTACTTGTTCCTCATAACTTTCCTTGTTGTTAGCCACATTGTTGGGGCTAAATGGAAGCCAAGTCTTGGACAGATTGTGTTGTGCCCTTAGCAGTGCCCTGGGAGACGCATATCACAGTGCAAACGCTTTGTGCTGGCTCGGTGTGTGGCACAGTTATATCACTAACACTTCTCACAGGGGACCCCGGGGTGGAGACGGTCCTAGTTTGTGCTTCTTTCCAAATGGCGTGGAGATGGGAGAGTTCCGAAGAACGACCTCCGGGCTCTTTTTCTCTCTTTTTTTACCCCTTTCTGTGTATCCCGGGGCAGTGTTGGAAAGAGAAAAGGGAACGAAAGTCGAAGGAAGGGAGAAGGAAAGGGAAGGCGGAGGGTTGGTGGATTTGTCTTTGCTTTCATGCACTAGGCAAGCAGATTTAGACTCCAAGTGTCAAACAGAAAAACAGCTATTGTGGCCGGGCCCTACTTGCCCCCCCATCAGAACACTTTACAGTCAATAGAGCTAGTCCACTTGTCACTGAGGGACAATGCAGCCCTTTGCCTCCCTTTCAGCCCAGCCGGGTCCGAGCAGCCAGACAGTTTGGTGAATAAGACCAAGTGATTCTTACCCCCCTTTTCCTGCCTCTCTTTCTCTGGACATACCACACCAACGGAGTTTGGAAAATGGCTTCGCTGTTGGGCCTGAGCAGAAGGCCAGACCCTGTTATTTTGTACAACAGTGGCATTCCCTCCACCCCTTTCTCTCAGCATCGAATGAATGTATCGAAGGCGGTTGCAAAAGTCAATGAGCCCCCCAGACAAAGGAGATTAAGTTTGGCAACTTGGCAGTAACAGGTGTACTTTGACTGTGCTCGGACCACACGGGGGGCGACTTCTGTTGGCTGACCTACCACGCTGTTTGCTCCCTTTAAGTAGAGAATTCTGTGGAGATAAAGATGAAATTGGCTTTTTGCCTGTTTCAGAGCCTGTCAATCTAGTAGAAAGCATGCCTGGCCCAGCTGTCCAAAGTTGGCTTTTGAAAGCACAAACACTAGCTTTATTTTGCTATATTCTTTATGATTTACCAAGTTTTCTCCAAAGGGATTCTGCAGATATCTTTAGATCTTGACTGTGCTCACCCAGGGGAGTGAGTTAAGGGTAAACAATGCAGGCACACAGAGAAAGGAAGACTGTAAAAGCGAGCTCTGCACAGCGCTGAAGCATGAATATATTTCCACATTTAGGCCAGACACTGATGCTGAAGAGAGGAAATATCTTATAAAGAGAATAAGTGAAGCTCTTTTCTATCAACACATTCAACCACAATAAATCAAGCCATTGAGCTGCAGGACAAACAGAAACACTCAGATGCGGAGCAAAACACTGCATACATTTGTTTGTTTCAGTCGTTCATACAGCTTTTACCGAGAGCTTCAGAATAAGCCCATTCTAGTGAAATGACTTGGCAAAGCATCCGATGAAGAGTCTGTTCAGACTGAAGCTGCTCCCGCTGCCATTGTGTAGCTCTCTCTCACACCTACGAGTCCAGAGTAAGTACACAATTTCATTGTTGCGTGAGCTGTTAATATCAGAGGCTTCACAATAGAGCCCATTCGCCATATTTGCATAAGGCACTTTTCCAACAAGGACCCAGAGAGGGCTTGAAAGCTGGCCCACTCCAGCTCCAATGGCAAAAAAATGTCAAGTGCCAATTAGGAGAGGTTTGCCACAATTCAGCAGTATCCCACCCCTGTAGTGTAGTCGCTCCCCTGGCTGCTACCCACCCCAACTCTCCTACACTCCAAGTCACCCTTGTTTCTGTCACCTTCTTCCCATTTAAGACGTACAGACAGCAGAGACAAAAGCTGCTCCCTCCTCGCCTGTCTAATGGAAGATCCTTTCTCCTGGACGCACTGTTAGCTACAACAGACAGCAGGCTCTGTTCTGCGATTAGTCAGCTTCCTTTGTTGATTTGCTTGAATAGAAGCGCTAAGTATCTATGTTGCTTAACCTGAGAGTTACACTCCACCTGCTAGGGAAGAATGACGCAGGACGCATTGTCCTGAGGTTTGCATGGGCAGAGTGGAAACATCTGATTTCCACTGTTGTCAGTCTATATTGGTGCTAATAGCATTACACACAACTATACCACATCCTATTAGGTGGATGGGTGCAGGACTCACACTGCCTCAATTGACAACACAACAGCGTTTAGTGGATTTGGCATGGCTGAGTCAAATCCAAGTTAGCCTAACTGAGCTAAATAGCTGTTTACATCTGTGCTAGTGCTAAAAAACTGGATTATTTTATCTAATGCAAAGTGATAAGACTGTGGGAGATTGCCAGTGCCTTCTGTTTCTAGTAATCAAATGTTTACATCTTCACAACAAAAGGCAGGATCATCAAACACCTAACAGCGTTGTGTAAAATCACAACAATGCAGAAAATCTTCCACACAATAAAAGAATGTAATCATGTTTGCCCAATTGGACTACTGTTGTTTTCCACCGAGCATTTACCTAACTTGCCGCCTCCTGCCACTCACATGGATTTTTCCTGTGTCCCTTTTCTCTTTCATTCTTTCATTCAATCTCTGTGTCGAGTTCTTTTTTCCCACCCTTGATTCTCAGATGGTTGGATCTGATTTGCATGCATTTGCATAATGAAAGTCATTTGCATGCTCAGGGGCAGACTGTACCATGAGAACAGACATGAAAAGGTGTGTGTGTACGCGTGTGTGTGTGCGCGCAGTCGCCTCGCATCTGTACGCCTCTATGTAGCGGTACACATAGCGGACGGATAGCCCAAAATGTTTGCCCTCTGATTTTCTTGTTTTTCTGTGTTTTTTTTGCGCTACAGGCTACAGTACCAATGCCACGCCACTGAAGGGAAGCTGGCAAGAGGCGAGTGAACAACACGGAGGAGGGGTTGCTGTTGATTCTTCCTCTCCTCGCTCCTCTGCATCGCCACCCGCCCTCCCTTCCTCCATCCTCAGCACACTGCCCCTTTTTTCCTGTACAACAAGACGCCACCATCTTAGAGCAGCGCTGGCACGAAATGGAAGCGTTGAACGACCAGTGCGCAGGTAACGTTCGCAAAAAACAACCCCTCGCCCCGTTTTTCGCCATATGTCCTTCGCAGACCTGGTACTCTGATAGTCCGCTCCCAACGCTTTCACCTCCCTCATTGCCGCTATAAACGGGCGCTTTCTAATCACCATTTGTTAATTGCACGAATCATGGTGGGTGCGGGCGGGGGGGTTGGCGTGGTGATAGGCGGGGTTAGTTTTTTTTTTTTTCGTATTCACATTAAATCATTCTACTCAATGCTTCTCTCAGGAGGCTTTCAGTGGGCATCTGTGCTCTGAAGTGCCATCCCTTTTTTTGTGTGTTTCTCATTTGGGAATTCTGGTGCCATCCTTACATACAAGTACGTGCCCGACATGGCGGGAGCTGCCATTTTGAAGGAAGGATGTGATGTTGCCACGTTGTTTCGGGCCATACGCAAAAGTAGTTCTTGCCAAAACATGCTGAGGAGTGGTTTCCAAATACTAATTCCTTATTAACAGAATTATGCCAGTCGGAACCATCTCTGTGCTTTGAAACGAGGTCAGTCTGTTGAGAAGAGAGTGATATCTATGAACAGCTTCTCCATAGAGTATGACCAATATATAACTACAGCTAAAAATAGTCAACTGAAAGAGATCAATGGTGGTTGGAAGTTGGAAAGTGGGACGTTGATAGTTAAAGTCGGGAAAGATTAGTTTTAAGGGCTTGTGCTGGCAGACAAGTCAAGTATTGTTCTCCCTGAGTGCACTTGTTGTAGCAGTCTATTATTCCATCTAGTTTAAAAAACGCTTAAACTGAAACACCAATTAGTATCGACCGGACTTGATTAAGTAAGTCAAGCAGTAAACAGAGCACGTTATTGTTCTAGAAAAAAGAGAGACCTAGTTTTGTTTGTGTCTGTGGTTGGGAGGTCAGGGGCAAACACTGATCAGAAAGGTACTATCTTTTAAGGAGTACTGTTTATAAAGCAACACTATCAATGTAGCTGAGAAACAGAAAAACATTTATTTGCCCTTGTTGAAATCTTCATCTATTGCCAAAATAATAGACCATTTGGCAGAATCGCACACTTGTCTTAAAATGAGGCCAAGCTTTCCAAATTACATTTTTTGCTTTGCTTTGCTGAGACTTTTGCTTGTAACTGTGTCAAAGGCAGAGTACGCTAATCACGGAAAGGCCTCCATAAACAGGTGGTAGATTGAGCCAAGGGGCCAGGGCCGTTCACAATTTACTGTGTAAATTATGCAGAGCCCAAAACAATACAAACAGTAGACAGTGGAGTGGCTGGCGTTGGCTAATGAGATGATGAGAAGAAGCCTGGGAGGGCTGAGGTGAGGGGGTGGGCCAGGCCGTCAGCTTGTGTCTGGATGTGTGTTGGGAGCGTGTGAGGGTCTCTAGGAGCCTTGGCAGGGCTGCAGACTGTTCCATCAGACTGTGGAGGGAGGGGTGGTGCTGGCAGGCAGCTGGGGCACCCTGCCCCCATTAAGCACCAGCCTTGGGAACCCTATGGCAGGGGTCCCCTGAACACTGGCATAGAGGGGCCCCTTAAAAGTCTGTCTGCAACCCCCATCTCCGCCATTACCACCAAGACTGGCCCTCCTCCCTCCTGTCTCCCCTACCCACCACTCCCCCTCCCACACTAATGTGAGGCTGGGGGCCTGGGAAGGACTTCAAGTTCATGGCCAGACCTCCTATTGAGCTGACAGCCTGACTGTTTGCTCAATTGGGATCCCTATTCAGAGGGGTTTTGGAGGACTGGGGGAGGTGGTTTGGCTGGATGGGAGACCATAGAGCTGTGATAGCTATTCATTTAGACAAGGAAGGGACAGAGTGAAGAGGGATGGGGGCTGAGATGGGGGTGCATAAATAAAAAGTGAGGAATCCGGGCTCAAAGTTTACTTTGAGCGGTGTGCGCCTCTCTCACACTCTTTTAGACTCTTAATTACTGGCACCTTCCACTTTTCTCTCTCCCTTTCTCTAACTATACCCCCACTTTACCCCCACCCACTCCTCCTCATCTCTCACACACATCCCTCAAACACACACACAAAATCACAATCATTCTCATCATCCTCTCCATCCTCTGGTTTTATTAGGCCACATGCTGGGGCTGTAAATTTACCATTAACAAGCTTATTCACTGTAGTCCTCTCAACAAAACAAGACCATGATGCCAATAACTCAAAGCGACACCAATACCCAAAACTGTCTTTTATACCACCAACCTCAGTCTGAGCCCCTCCCTGACTGAAACCCTTTATCCACAGATCCTAGCATATTTGCAGTAATTTGTCCCATCAATATTGCCTGTCTGTCTGCCTGCCTCATTTACATTGAAGAGTATGGGGCAGCAAAAGGGGGATATGAGATTTATAGAAGTGTGTAACTATTTAGGCGACATAGAACGTTCAAGAAATCTCCAAAAGAAGTTCTATTGCTTACTCATTGTCACTAATTCTCACTCTGACATTGGTAATTTAAACCCAACCATTAGCATCTGTGTTGCTAGCTTGCATGATGGCTGTACAATATTACTAACAGTAATATTGGTTCCCTTCGCACCCAGTGACCTTCCATAATATGTTAAGTTGCTTGTCTGAGCTCCTGGAAATATGTAACAAAAAGCATTTCAGAATAGGCTTGAGAAGTCCACTTCACCCTAGCTTACATGCGTCACATGCTTCCACTTTGTATTAGCAGCTTGTAGCGTACCAGGCTCCTGTAGGCCTTTTCAACTTCAGCCTCAATCCTCACTCATTTAGAACTATGTACTCGTCTCACCCCGATGTAGTACACAATAAACTGAATATGAAAAAATGCATTTTAAACTTTCATGTCTACAATTTAGCTATTCTAAACATGTTTGTCATTCTTATCTCTTTTCTTTCCAGGCAAACATTCTGGATGCATGGGATCAGTTTTGGACCAATGACATGAAGATGCAGCAGGACTTCTTTGTTGGCTACAAGCTAGCCTTTGGGCTTCAAAGTCACATGGAGTGGTGCTTGCCTACTGGACATTTCATAGCCTTTGGATCTTCACTTGTGCTTCGTGATGTAAAGGCACATGGACTTTGAAATGCTACGGACACTTGCGTTTTAAGAAGATGAAGACTTTAATGTGATAAATGTTGTGTTTTTGAACTTAACGTTTAACTTTTTATGTATTATTTTACTAGGCTAACAACTAGCTTCCTTTTTGTTTATTCAAACTGTAGCCCTGTTGAGTTTGCATTTTTGTTATAGTTGCTAGAACTCAAAGACGTGTGAATGTGAGACCCACGGCAGCAGTGAATAATACTGCACTGCGATTGGACGGCTCCATGTGTCACATGACACAATAGCGAAGGAGTGAGCCGTCTTCTTTATTCTCTATGCAACTGTTTTTATTTCCTCATTTTTGAAGGAATCTAAAGGGAAAAGTGACATTACGTTGACTAAGCCTTACAATATAAATTGCTACAAATGGATCAAACTTGAACTTAAAAAACTGAAATCAAACCTATAACTAAAATTATTGGCAGAATTAAGTGATATTTTGGCAATAAGAATCTTTACTTTGATATTTGGTTGCATATATTTGGCAAATTTACATTGCAGCAAACAAAAAAAACGTACAAATGCAAGAAACAAGACCTTAGTTTGTTTTGATCTTACCGTAGCTTGAATCTCTACACTATGTTTTTTGCTATTCAGAACGTCACTTACGCCCTTTAGATTCTCACCCCTCACTATTTTGCTTTCCCTTTCTATTCCGTTTTGTTTTTGGGCTACCAATTATATTACCAAGTGCTACAGTCCCTAATATAGTTGAACAGAGATGAAATCCGGAGAGCCGCTGTGACAGATGACAGCGCAGTTTCATCTGGAGATATATTGGAGAGCACATATCCAGCCTTAACACTCTTTGATTTGACTGTGCACCCACGAGACAGTCTGTATCAATGTGCGCCCGGCTCACACTTTTAATATTCCTGACAGCACCAGTGTGTTTGATCAGGAGGAAGTGGCTGAGAATGTATATACACTACGCTCTACTATTAAAGACTTCCCAGCATGCATTGAGAGCCGGGATTTGAAAATGATCAGAAGTGGGACAAAATCTGATGTTACCTCAAAATAATATCACTCAAAAGTTGACAACATTGTGAAAGTTAGATTTACTTAAAAAGTGTCGAGAAAAGCAAATGCCTTAAACGAATTGATTTAATTTGATGTTAAGTAAAGTCAACTTACTAACAGCATGTAAAGTTTAAAAATCTCAATCATGTTTAAATAATCAGTTGAAACTAAGTGATCAAGACAAACTATACTTTTACTCAATGACAAAAAGCCGTTCCAA
>JAVQJW010154477.1:0-11084 GCA_036025195.1 Hypseleotris klunzingeri
ATGAATTTTAGCTGTAGTTGTACAAGTTGCAGTATTTGTAACAAGATTAGAGTAATTTAATTAAAGATGACTAAAATTGTACCAAAACAAGTTGTGTGCTGTCATCTCGTAATAAGCACTATTTTTGCCTTAACAGAGCCTGGGCTGTTGAATTTGTTCCAGGGTGGGACGCCTAATCTTCATTACACGCCTAATGATCGCAACACAAACACACAAACATCTCTGATAAAATGTAACACACAAGCGACATTTCACAACTTGCGAGAAAAAAGACCGCAGAATATTTGGCCCTGTCTGCTTGTGTTGAAACATTGGCTGGTTTGGCGTTTGTCGCGGTGTGAAAGTTTCAGCATAACAGGCTCATGACAGCAGACTGCAGATGGACCGCGCACAGGGACACACGCTTCTCATTTGAGGAAAAGAAAATGTGATGGAATCAGTTTAGATTTAAGAGTTTTATTAAATATTACAAACTCAAACCAAAAACTATATTTCTATAATAGTTTCTTCTAGATTGAGTTTAATGTGTTGGTTTGTTGGTCTACTTATTGATTCAAGTTATTAATGGTCAGATAAAAAATAGGTTTTAGTGTAACACTGTGAGAACTTGAGCTTTAGTAGCATAACGGATAGAGCAAAAAAAACAAACCCTTTGTAACTGTGTCTGTTTCTTACAAAATGCTCCTGGCTTTATTCCATGCAGTCTTGTTTTGTTTAGTTTATTTGTGACAACAGGTTTGGGCTATGTCTTGAAACTTTTGAATCTTGAGTGTTACGTATTTACTACACTACTACCCATAAGTAACAACTGGCAAATGCCTATGTTAACTAAAATGTTAGCTAGCTTTCTATTTCCACAACTTGTTCTATCTTTACTAACTAAATCTGTTTCTCTTTAGACCACTCCTCATCTTCTGCATGCTTTCGACCCCCTACAGATCTGCTCTACCCTTTCCCTCACCTTGTCTCCTCCCATCTCCACCCACGTGGCAGGACCTGGTGTGGAAATCAAACAAACACTACTACAGTTCTAACCTAGAATTTGTAACCTCAGATTGGCCCGGGACTTCCCTGTTTTCTGCTCCACCCGCTCATGTTTCTTGATCTAAGCTGTCTGGTCCGTTTTATAACAACATCTCTATCTCACATTCACACAGACCAGTGGGACAGTGCTGAGCCAATGGGCCGACGCAGCTGATGTAAGATTTGGGTGGAGGTCTCTCGGAGGGAAGAGCCACATAGCATTGGACTTTTGTAATGTTGCAAATGTCTCGAACACTATATTTCCAGGAACTCCTGTTGTATATTTCAGAGGCAGAAAATCTAGAGCCAAAATTTACATTTGGATGAATTATTTTAAGAGAATATGTATTAATACTTGTTTGTGGTTAAAAAAAAACACAAAGTTGGGATTTTTATGTACAATTCAAAAAATGTCAGTATTGGGCAATGGAAGACTGTTTTTTGTTTGGGTTGACTTGTTGGAGTCTGCTTGTCCTCCTTGTTTTACCACCGGATACTCATTTTCCCATCTAAGAGAATTGGTGACTTTAAAAAGCACTCAAAATGAATGAATTTGTGAGTGAATAGTTGTCTCTCAGTGTGTGTCCCAGTCCCTGTGTGAGCCCTGTGACTGTCCATGGTACACCCTGCCATAGGTCCATAGTTGCTGCGACTGGCTTGAGATATCTGCTTATACTGACAGGAATTAAGAAAGAGATAAAGACTATGCACACCATTGTTGATATTAGGTTTGTCTATTCTCTGGTGCTATTTCCTGTATGTAGTATATTTTTGTGTATAAAGGAAGAGGCTGCAGCCCTTTTTCTTCCTGGTCAGTTGTTTGTGGATGGAGTCTGATGCCGATTGCTAGTCCATGTTTTAAGTGGCACTAAAAGCAAAGGAAAGTATTTAGAGTTTTTGTGTCCTGGACATGTGGAACGTCCTGTCATAAATCCTCCAAATAAGGCTCAAAGAGACTGTAAAGGCTGTAGTTGGTTTGACAGGAGACCGGGTGATGTCATTGGTTCATTTGGATACTTGTGGCACCAGATAGGTCGCTTTCAGGAAATCTGCAAACTGCATCAACATTTGTAAGACATGAGGAAATGAAACCCTATACATTTCCAAGGTTTGATCTTCAACTATGGATGTGAATTTTCCAAGATTTTCTAGTCCTGTGCTGAAACCAAGGATTGTGATCGTCATGTTTTCCATAAATACTGTCATATTATTGTTATTGCAATATCAGCAAACACAAAATGTGGGCTGTAAAAACGTAAACATTTTCTCAGTAAATGGCATGTTTTAGTCTGTATTCTTAACTATTATTCCATTACTAAACTACGTGACCATTAATCCACTTAATTGTTTCAGTCCTATTGTTACGTTTTGATTTTGAATAAATTTGTTAAATGAAGTATTTCTGCTTAAACATTAAAATATTGACACTGAAATATTGAACAGCATTCTAAAATATCTAATGTATTTTTCATATTACAGTGTACTTGTGTACTTTGTATTAGGTTTGTAATTGTAGTCGGGGAAAAAAACAATGTGAATCCATCATTGTCGGTGGCACTTGGTCCACTTTTGCCGCTGTAGAACACTTGATTGTCCTCCTTTCGGGCTTTTTACACCTGTAAACTGAGAAGTGGGCGTGGCCTGAGTCGCACTTCCCTTGAAACCTGACACCCAGGTGAGACTGTTGCCATAGCAGCGTCCTGTACCTTTACGGTGTTGGCTTCCACTCTGGCTACAGCTGATCGACTCTCCAGCACACTATTGTTGAGCAAGATGATTATTCAAATAAAAAATGCATATAATTAGTTAAATGTACAGTTTCTAATAAGTGCATCTTTTTATTATGCCTTGTTTTTCATTTGTGAGGCAGTGAAGTAACAGAGATTCTCAAGCTTTTTGCAGCAACATAACAGACTATCCATTATTTCATGAACCAGAGACCAATTTGGAACGCTATAGGATAATTGATATAACTGGCAATAGGAACGTTTTGCAGAATAGTTTTCTCCTTTGTAAAATGCTCCTCTTTCCTTGTGACACATAACTGAACAGAGACTTTGTTTCTTAAAATAATTTCCCATGTGGAAGTTATGTCCAAGTCTAATGGAAATTAAGTAATAATGCGGTGCAGCTATAAATATTATAGGATAATCTTTGTTGTGGCTATTGTCAAGTGCTTACATAATGACTTACATGTGACCCAAGCTAATTTTACAACTTGTAAAACAAATGTTATGCTGTATGTTCTATTGGGGTAGCTTTGGTTACATTAAATCACTAGTTTGTAGTATCTAAATTGTGGTGAATCTGTATTACACCTTCATTTAATTCCCTTACAAGTGTGGCGTGTACCGCTTCTTTCATTCCCCCAGAGAAAATAACTTTTTATCTGTCCTTATCATCTCTGTTGCTAATTAATCCTAGAATTACCTTGGGTGTTTTTTTAGAGTTTTAAGTGGTTCCATTATCAACACTTAAGCCCATCACAGCAGTAGCTCTATTTGCATGAACTAAACCAAGTCCATTTACTCCAATTTAGGGATGTGGCTCTTAATTAAACCTACTTAGGGTTAAATGACTGCATTATAGTAATAATTACCCAACCAGTGAAACATCCTGCTAATATTACACATGGCCTATGTATGTATAAATGTTGTTAATTTATGGTGGATTTTTGCAGATTATGTGAGGCCATAAGGTTTAGACTGTTTCTCACAGTGACTTTTACAATTAGTAAAATGCCTATACAGCTCCCATGTGGAGCCATGAGTCTACATTAGATTGTTATTAATTACCCCTGGGGCCTCCACAATATTTTCACTGTGGATTTTCTTGTCTTGTGCTCAGCTCTGACCTTAGATAGTACCAACACTTAGTGAATCAGTTAGTGAGTCAGTTTATTTGGTTTGTAGGATGTGTTGCAGTTTGAAGCTCTACCAAGGAATAGAGTATATTAGTAGAGTATATTAGCAGTTAGTTATATCAAGTTAAAAAAAAGGCATTGCCAGTGCCATTGGCAACATGCAGCACTGGATGTTTTGCTTTGTATAGAATGAATGGAAGGATTGTTTGAGTATGCTGACATTGCCTGAGTAAGAAAAGAATAAAGTGTTTATGTGCTAGCTGGAACTCCATAATATGCTTATTGTACTGTTGCAATTAACAGAAAAGAAACCTATTCAAATGGTGATGACTTTGGCCTGTTAGCTACTTTTCCAAGCTCATTTTGTATTTTCTCAACTCACTCTTGGTGTAGTTGTTAGTACACTCACCTGACATGTTGGGTCTAAAATGGGGTCAAAACTCCATCCACAAGTTCACTTTTGTGTTGTCATAAGTCAGGATAAGGATGAACAAAGGTCATAAAGATTGCAGTACAAAATAGGCCCTGTCAATCTTGTCTTTTGCTCCACTATTTGACGTACCATTCAGCAGTTACAAAAATGCTTTCATGGTAAAATCAAGGTAAACAGTGCAACAAATGAACATATTCTTGAACATTTCTTTCTAAAAAAAAAAATAAAAAAATAAAATGTGTTCTTTCTAAACATTTTAAATAAATTTTACCTGGAAACCCACTAATACATTTGTGGACATTGAAAATTAAACAACTTTGTAGCACCAAATCAAATGTAGTATGTGGACTTGGTAGAAATTAGCTTTAATGAGTTAATGATTGGTCTGGTTTCTGTTTTGAGTTACTGTTTGACTGTGTGTCTTCTTGGTCGGCTGCTCTGTTCATCAGGAGGAGAGGAGAGTGTGTTGTGGACAGAACTGCATTATTCAACATCTCATCTCAAGTGTTGATGTCTTTGTGCATGCTTCTACAGACTGCTCACGTTTGAGATAGCTGCGTCCCTATTCTCCGCACAGCCAGACCTTCACTCCCCTCCTCTAAGGTCACTCTGTGTTTGAGTGTAACATCATAGGCTCCATCACAAGGCGGCCATGTTGAACCAGCCCCCCATAAACCACTGTTATTGATCTGCCGCACGCGCTCAGAAGCATGTGTGACCTTTCTCAAGTCTTTGTGCTGCAGCCCGGTGTCTACTTTTAGAACTGTTCAAATGAGAGCTGTAACTTCTTGAAAAAGATGGCCTTTGTACTGTAGTGCTTGAAATATTCTTTTTAGATAGTGACCTAGGCTGAATTTAGAATAATGGTAAGTTTTGTTGCATTGTCCTTGCAATATGGTTTGCAGGTACTCCCTGTGTTACATTAGGTCCTCTCCATCTTTGGCTTATAACTACTCTAAAGACTGCCATATTTTAGGAGAGCTGGGGACTCAAAATGACCCATTGTAGATGACTTAATCGTAAATGCTAAATGGTTTTAATGGTTAAATGTATGCCTCTGTGTCAGCCATAGCCACTGTCCAGCGTGTTGTCCGCCTAAAGCACATAGTTGCTAGGATAGGCACCAGTCAAGTGGATGTATCTTGGCTCAAAGTGTCCTCTTACCATTTGATTGATATTCAGTTTGTGCCTGTTTGAAACCGTAACTACACCTCCATTCTTTGGATTTTTAGCTTTTATGCTATTACTACAATGCTGTAACCATCCCAATGCATTTCATTTGATGTAGTTTCCATTCAAAACATTTCAATCTTAGAACAAGCCCATCAAATAATTCTACTCTCAAAAATAAAATCGACAGTAACTTCCATCTTTGTCTTTTTTGTGGGACCCTGGTGGGAAAAGTGACACATGTTGTTTTTGCATTAACTTTGAATTGAACTATAGATGATCTCAGTAGAACAAAGACGGCTCTGTGGTGTACTGTGCCCTGGGCCTCCACTTATTAACACACAACTTCTCTTTGTCACTTTGAATGTGTGTGGCCAGGCACTGATCAAACATGGGCCATACATCACTATCAGCTGTTTACTTGGCTCCAGATCAATTGATTACATTTGAGTTATACTGTACTGAGAGGCTTCGTTATATGATTCTATTGCAGAATTTTCACATAATGGTTTGATGACCGGTCATAAGGGCTTTGGTTAAATGATCCCATCTTTTTGAAAGTTTGAGTTTTGACCCTCTGAGGCTCCTGTAGTCTGTAGTGTAAAGGGATACATGACGATTACTAAGATGAATGATTATCACAATAAGAAAATTGCCATGTCGCTTAATTAATTGTGAGTGTTTTTAATGCAATTAACTTTTATTGTATAAATTTGATTGTATATTGTCCTGTCCCTAACCTCAAACTTTTACTATAAACCAGGAGAAAGAATTCCTTTAGCACTAGACTAAATTAGACTATTGTAGGCCCCATGTTCCCAGTACCCCACAGTAAATCACAGTGCTGTCATAAGTGAAGTGGGACATGACCCCTCCTCCCAGCCGTCCCGCCCCAGAGCGTCCCACCACTGACTGCTCTTATCAGCCTTGATCCCGGGGGTCTCCTTCACTGGCGCTGACACACTCACAGACTCTGATTTGTGGCCAGGCTTCACGGACATCTCCCTCACTTAAACCATACCTCCCACAATGCTTCACTCTGTCAGGGCCGGACGGGGGACGGTACACGGGAGAGAGGGGTGAGAGGGAGAGGTGGAGGCTGGAAGTCCTGATACTGAAGCTGAAACTCACCTGAAACAAAGAGGCTTTTCTCTGGGGCCACACAGAGAAATGTGTGCATGCAGTGTTTTCATTCAGGACAACAATCATATGGCTTTGTTTCCAACTGCAGTGTTTGGTTAGGTTCAGCAAAACATAAAAAACACACAAATGAATGAATACACAAATATTCAACCATAATCTTAGTAACAAGCTTATGTTGTCAGTCAATCTCCTCCCATCATTACACTATGTACATTTTCTTCTTGTATGGTTTTCCCCTCTTGTTCTCACTGATGTTCAGTCCTTGAGCAAGCAACAATAAACTTTGTGATTATTGTGGTCATATTTGTACTAATAATGGATTAGATTGATAGTGCATTTATAACGTCTTACTTAAAGCGCTTACATTTTGAGTTCATTATTCATTTACTCCACCAACACACACTGGTGAGGGTAAACTACCAGCATAGCCACAGTTGTGTGACTACCTACCCACTTCACTTCCACTGGTTTTTGAGAATGCCACTGGTGATGTCTGGTTGCCTACTCTGCCTTCGTCAAAAGGGGTATCTTACTACTAGTGTTGCATGACTGTGTTGTGAATGAATTATGGAAGCAGATTTGGCTGCCTTGTAAAAGTACAAAGCAGAATCATTTTGATATATTATAGACTATGTTATGCTCATTTCAAGAATACACTTTAATATTAGCCTCTTTGATACTAACTCGCCTTGAAATGTAAAATGACATCCCATGGCTAGTACCTTGAAGTTATTTGATAATCCTATTGTATAACATGGGATAAGAAGCCCTCTCCCGGCCTCTTGAGCTCTTCCTCCTGGCTCTTCCTGAGAATCTTTGAAGTGTCTCTGCTAGGATCTGACCTGGGAGCTTCAGACCATGGCTTAAGGAGGAATGCCCCCTTGTTAGTGCAGGTGGGGCTCCAACAATATTGACTCTGGTTCATTTGATTAAGCTCATGTTCATGGTTAGACATATGTGTGTGTCTGGGATGACGCACACAGCAGCTGGAATCTATTTCTGCTCAAAAGCCCCTCTCCCCTCCTCAATTCAATCTCTTCAGTCTAATAGAACACCAGAGGAGTACATTCAAACTTTTTGACTCACCATGGAAACCAACCTGTATTTGCTGTGTCTATATTGGTCTTTTTAATTAAGCATCAGTTTTCTACCTGGATATTGGGATCTGTTTAGCTTCAGCTGGTGGCTGGATTTGGTGATGTTATTGCACAAAACTGAAATGTTTGGTTTTGTATTATTTACCAATTGCTCTTTACATTGTAAAGGTGAAGACCAATAAGAAATGTATCCTTTGCATTTGACCAATCCTTCAGTCCTGTTGGTTTAACCTGTTAGGAGCAGTGGTTTACCTCAGTGCAGCACCTGGGGACCTTCTTCAGACTTTGGTCAGCATGTACTGTACCTGGCGAAAGGATGTGCCTATGGTGCATTTTTAAGGTTGATGGAAGTTATCTAGTTATTCTGGATTCAAAGATCTAGAAGTCATCTATTTGTTAAGGACCTATCCCATTCCCAACCTTGAATTTGCTGCAAAAATTGTGCGATTTACAAGCTTAAATAAATGGAGAGGGTTTTGCCTAGAATGCCATCTGGTGTAAAAACCTGCCAAAGTACCTTGTGAATGAATTTCGAATTACACTAGTACAGAGCTGCCGTTGTCCCCACTGTTCAGTTTATTCTGTAATGTCCTTATTAACAGTGTATTGTTTAATTCCCAACAAACTTGCATGAATATAATGGTACACACTCAAATACTGTTTAAAGCAGTTTTAAATATCCTTTTCCTAAATACATTCTGTCCTATCAGTGCAACTTGATGTGGACTAGACTGTGGGAAATGGAGCTGTGTATGTTTCACTTGATAACTCCAGCCCTCTGTGTGAATGTGGGGCAGGTCTGAGAGCTTTATAAGACCTGGTCTGTTTATCACTGACAAGACTGAAAACCAGATGTCCAATTCTAAATGTGAGTGCATTGTTGTACCGGTAATGGTATTGTTTACACACCTCAATCAGTGTTACATAGTTGGCTATTTGCTCTGGATTCAATTAGTAAAATGCCTTTTCATATTTATTATAGGACAACATCATAATAGAAACATATGACATGAGAACCATAAAGTTAGAGTAAGGCATTGTTGTCAATCTTGTAGGGCTGTACTTAAGTCATGCCCAATAGAATGATCATTGACTACGGCGATATAATAAAAGAAAGAAAAATAGTTAGCAAGTTATAAATTATACCAGCTAAATCAGTAAATGCAACTAGACTAATAACATTTAAGTTGACTAAGGTCTCTCTAACCGATTAATAGACTAAGCTACTAAAGGCACTTGACAACTGTACTCTCTTCCAGTACATAAAATTGTGATAAGCCATCAATAAGCTTTACACTGTGTAGCGTCTTTCGTTGTAAGATGTTGTATCCATTTTGAAATGCTGCAATTTGACAAGATTACACAAATGCAGGGCTGTTATTTGCTACAAGACCACAGTAAACCTAGTGTATCCCAGACAAACACATAACAGCAGAAGTGCAAACAAGGCACAAGCGCTGCATTAAAAGACTGTAACATCACATGCTGCTGACAGTACAGGAGATGTTAGTCCTGGGGCAGCAGTTTATTTGTGTAAACATCTGAAGCTCAAAGAAGTATTTTCTTATTTGTCAAGAGGCTTCCATGTAGTGTAGTTGTTTTTCTGTGAATGGGCTTGTCGCAGGATTTGCGGTCTTTTACTGTAACGTAGGATCAAGAATGAATGTGAAACTACAGTAGTTGCACAATTTTACAAACTAAATCTGCTTCTAATCTCTCACCTACCATAAAGACATTGGGAAAAGCTACTCTGAACCAATTTCCCAGCACACACACACAAAAATCATTCAGTTTATTCATTTGTTTAAATCCACTATATGCTACTTTATTGCTCTGCTGTTTAGATTTTGAATATTGCACCAGCCAAAGTCAAAATTTTCCCTACAGTTATTGGACTTGGCAAAAACTAAAAAGTTATTTAAGTAGTGTATCTTTTTCCATCCCTCTGTGCAGATATTGGGCGGGTTAATTCCACTGGTGTAGTAGAGCAGCTTGGGCCCAGCGCACCATGAAATTTCCTCTTTTTGTGTCCGTTTCCGTGTTAGGACTCCAGCTGAGTGTGAGGTTAGTCAGATAAAACTCCCGGAAAAAAGTCAGTGTGGAAGATTAAGCTCCGAAATATCCACAAACCGGAGCGACAGATACCAGGTGGGAGCCGCCGGAGATTTATGGTCTTCTCCCAACACAGACACGACCTCTGACCTTAGCTTCGTGTGACCTTTTGACCTCATGGTGTTAGTGTAAAGTGAGGGTTATCTCCGACACTCGCCCAACACCGTTTACTGTCTGACCTCACCTATGGCTTTACCCCATTCTTCTGATTATAGCCATAAAAGGCAGTAAAAAGCAGTGTTTTTGTATTTGCTACCTTCAAACAATGATTGTTGATCAACAAAACGTATTGATTCTTTTACTGACCCCTTATTTCTGCAGTGTTACAAAATCCCATAAAATTCCTGGAGGAGACAGTGATCCTGATCCATACCAAAAATATTGTATTTTTCCTTTATCTATTACTGACTTTTCCCTTAAATGTCAATTTACATCAACATCATCAATTTAAGTAACAAACCAACCAACAAAAAAACTGTATCTAAGACTTCTGCTTCTCTCACAAATCCACTTTTACTCCTTCTCCTCTCTCTCTGAGCTTTTATCTGCCTGATAACAGTATCTATTGTGTTGGCCTACTTTGCCTTTGTGCCATAAATAGTCCCGTCTTCAAGTGTAGTTACAGGTATCACTCTCACAGCGTGGATCCCTGGTGTAAAATCCTATAGGGCACCACTCCCCTCAGCAGAAGCCCTAATAGACTGTAATTACTACTCATTAGTTAATTAGCCTAGTTTAAGTGAAACGCTGGATCAAACATGACTGACTCCTACGTAAACAAATTCCTCTTTTGACAGAAGTAGAACAACTTCAAAAAGAACTCAAAATCTCAGCTGATACCACTCAACATGTGGGAATGTGGGGCTGACAGACAGCATAAGGCAAATATGAACACTTTAATATTGAAAAACTAAATACTTGAACTTTTTGTACTTGCCACATCTGGGGTACATGAATGGTCCAGGCTTCTTGACCCTAACTTTAAGGATAAGAGCTAGAAAATAAATGATTCACTAAAATGTGTTTGAATGTTCACTTTTTGGAGTTTAGTTATTAACTTTCAGCAAAGGCTTTTATTTTTTGACTGTGTTGTCAAATATTTTTGTACTTCGTGATATAAAGTTGGTGTCTCTCCAACCAATTTAGATAAATGCTTTTGTTAGTCCCATGATATCAAGAACAAAGTTTGCAAGGCTGAATAAATGAGAATTGCTTTAATATTTCTTGAACTGTGCAATATGGC
>JAVQJW010154780.1:0-16238 GCA_036025195.1 Hypseleotris klunzingeri
TAGTGACAAGTTACATTTATCCACACACTGTAAAAAGTGAGATTTGTTTCTTTTATTTATTGTTTGTTTCTTTGAAACAACTGTTATTGTTGTTGTTGTTGTTGTTGTTGGTATTATCATTATTATTATTGTTACTGTTGTTGTTATCATTGATATATGCATATGCACACTGGGCTGACACTGGACCGCTTTTTCTAGGCTGCAGCTGTGAAATGTGGGGCTGCTTTTGGTTCACATTTACAAAAAAATATATCAACCCGTGGTTTGTTGTCATTTTTTGTGACACTAATTAAAAGTGTTTGCTTTTTTCCATATGAGCCTCGAAAGCACAAGACAGGAAAAACGGGATTGAAATGTAACAGTGGGTTTAATTTCCGAGCCCTAAATTCTCCGTGGGGGAATCCACTTCAGACTTCAGCAAATCCCCACCCCTCTCCCTTTCTGATTCTCTTCATGGCTTATACTGATGCTCTGCAAACATCCCAGTACCACAAGGGGGAAACATTGTCCATCACGCTACTATCTCGACTGTATTCCTTTTGCCCTGCTTTTGGTCATTTATGGGATTGTGTTATTTCTATCTCTACTCCATCCCAGGTATAATGTAATCAATATGGCCGGCATCGCTGTCAATCTCAAACTTAAAACTCACTTATGTCTATGCCCCGCATCCATCATAGCATCTCAAGGTCATGCGGGGAGGACCGACCGGGGATGAGCGCCGGAGATAAATGGGACTTCCTGTAAGTGTGTGCTGTGGCAAGGCAGACTGAAGTGGCAAGGCAGACTGTAGCGGGGCAAAGAGAGAGAGACAGGCAGACTCGGCAGAAACGGTGGCAACAGAGACAAAGGCAGGAACTTTTGGTGGCAAGTGGAGAGGGGTGTGGGGAGAGCATTAATGGAGGAGTAGTAGTACAGAGCTCAGAACCTTTGTAAAGCCAGACCAGGGAGCATAGAGAAATTAGCTGATTTTTCACAGTGAGCTCACAGTCTCTGGGTGGAGGAAAAGGGAGGGTAGCAGAGAGGACATGGGGGCGGCTGGGACTGAGGAGGCGGGGGTCGGCATTTAACTTAACAAGATTAATATGTTTGCCTCATCTCTTTCCGCGTTTTATTTCCTTCTCCTTGCAGGGCCCTTGTCAAATCTCTTTGGATGGCTCTCGCACACGACGCCCCAGAGGAGACCTGAAGGACACTCGGCAGGGGACAGCGGCAAGAAAAAAATGAAAAAGAATTTATGCATTCTATATATTGCAAGAATGATATGCCCGTGATGGTGCATAAATGTCTAGTTTATGAAACAAGCTTCCAAGGAATTATGCTATAAAAATAATTGACTTAGCGTATTTGGTTAGAAATCACGACTATAGAGCCTAACCCAGCAGTTGTGGGCCAATGGAAGTCTGAGGTACACAAGTTAGTCACAGGCAAAACAGAAAGACATACACAGATAATTCACCCTTACATATTTGGTTCTATGGGCAATATAGTGTGACCAAAATGACCAAATGTCGTGGGATTGTGGGAGGAGGCCAGGGAAATGCAGATGCCAAGTTCGCTATCAGCAGGTCCCATTGGCCAAACCTATGACCTTCTTGTTGGAAGACTGGGGGACTAACAACCCACTACCACTGTTGGCTCCCTTATTTCATATTGGCTGCTACTCCTGTTTACAGAGCATAGGTGGTAACCTATATTTACCTTTAAATTTACTGAAATTTATCCCAGAAATATACTGCTTCCAACATCTGGCCCTGGAACATTGCTGGCCTCTAGGATAATAAGATATCTCTCTTCTGTACCTTCACCAGGCTGTTTTGAAAACAAAATATTACCATATGTTTGATTAAACGCATTTAAAATATTTCAAATTGATGTACACTTGATCCTGGGTGCATGAATATTTACACATTGGCATAATTCCACAAACTATCTGCTGCATTGACCACTTGGCTTGATATTTTCTGAAGTACAAATTAACCTTTAATGCAAAAATGGACAGTTTGCTGCATTTTTCATGCTAACTTCATTACATCAGTGTAGGGGATAGCTTAGTACCTGCACAGATGTTCGGTTGTTAGCCAGATTAGCGGACCAGTAATGAAATCACATCTGAGGCCCAAAAGAAAGATGAAACATTTAGGAGCATACACATCCATACCGATTACATTGAGAATAACTGTGCATGCAGACGCCGTATTCCTCTGAGCAGATTAAAGAATAGGTATGATGAGATTAAGGAGAGGGATGAAGCGATTAAGACTGACTACTTTAAAATGATTATGAAAGGCTTAGAAGGGTCGCATACAGCATATTAGAGAGATGCAGACAGAGGCAGGACAAAGAGCAATCGGGAGGTTTTGATCCACAGTAACAACAAAGGGGATATAGCCAGGCTTGTTACAGTCTTGTGTCAATAGCGTTTTAAAACAGTGTTGCTTGATATTATGAGTATGAAAACCAAAAGGATAAAAAACTAAGGCGTGTTGCACTCCCACATAACCCAGGAGAAACAATGACAATCAAATGGCCTGCAGCAGACCCCCCCTCGCAACTCCGCCTACCTCCTCCCCCTGTGTACTTTGATGTACAAAATAGCCCCAATCCATAAACAGCGCCATTACTTTCACTGCCTACCTTTCTTCTCTTCTTTCTTCTTTTCCCATCACTCTTTTCTTCCACTTTTGCACATATGCATTCACACACGCAACCATTCTCCAAACCTACTTTCAAGGTATATGTTGTTGCCAGGGGCTTTTTCTTATTATTTTGGTCATGGGTAATATACTATATACGCACAGGAAAAATATTATACCATCTGACTTGACTGACAGGTGCACCGCATAAGCCTGCCTCACTTTGATTTTTTCCTACGCTTCAAAAAATATGTCAGTTTCCAGCCCAGCTTCACCATTTAAGGCCATTTAATTATCCATAAGGCTAAAGAGTGTAATATTTAATTAATCATTTATTCTGTGTATTTCATCAGCAGGCAGTAATGGACAGAACTTGACAGGCGAATCAAGTCAAGGGAAGATGGCATCTGGACAACAAAAATCTTCTTTGTGATGGTTGGAAATTAATTTCTTTCCTTAAATTACCTCTTTTAAATGAAAAAAAAAACATAAAGCACCAAGGTTAACTGAGGCATTCTGAACAGTGCTTTATAGGTTAAACTTTGACAATATGCCTTGTTTTACTAAGCATGTCAGAAAAGAAACACGTAATTCACAAACTAGATTACCTTTGGGTGAACTGTCATGTATAGTATATCAAGTGGTAAAAGTATTGACTTTTCTTGATAAGGATGTCAGCCCATTTTGAATAATTATTTCTTAAGCTATGTGTGGTGGTTGTTTAACATGTGGCATTTGTCCAGTCTTTACCTCTCTAATGTGGTTGAAGGAAAAGCAGAATAGCATTAGGTTCGATTGAAATCATAACAGCCACACTGTTCTTCTCTACACCATAAAGTCTAAAATTTCAACTTCTTTCTACGATTTACCAATAATGACGAAGTCCAAGGCTGTAAGGCTTTCTCAGCAGGGTCTACTGGTGAGTTCAGTATTTTTCATTCACTTCTCCTTTATCACACACATATTCATAACACAATCAGGAAGTGTCATGCCTGAAGACACACTGGCAGTATAATCAGGTTGGAGTGAGAATCAAACCAACAAACTTTTGATTCATGGGCAACATGCTCTAAGAATCCAGCCACTGCTGCTAAGAGGCATACATTTCTTTTACTCAACTAACACGCCACATTAAGCTTAAGTGGTCTCCAACTGTTTGCTCTTGGACATCTTAGTGATTGTCAGATGGCCTTTACCGGGACAACACAAGTCACCTGCCGGTTTCATTTAGCAGAATGGCCTCCTTGTCACATATCTAAGGACACTGGTGCTGGCTTAGCAAAATGATATGGATGAGTAATGGGATGCCGCCCACATCCGGACACTCCGAAGGTGAGTTGCTCCTGCCAAGCCCCAGTCCCTGTCGACCTCTCCTTCGTGTGCACTCAGCAGATTCACAGATGACACCCTGCGGGCCACTGTGACATATGTTGGCCATTTGGGTTCTTTTATAATTTGGTTATGTGTTTGCATGCTCCTGTTATGGAACCACAAGATAAACAATCAACCACCTGGAATTTTGCACAATAGGAACACACCATCAAGTTGGGTAGTCAATTGCCCCTAAGAATAGATGAACAAAAACCTGTCAAAACAAGCTCATCTTCGAATCCACATGCCAACCTGTGTTCCCTTTTTTGTCCTTTTGAATGGGTTATTTTGGATGGGGTTGTGAGGCTGATGAACACAAAAGGGCCTAGCACAGTGCTGATTTGAGGTTTTAACTGTGCAAATCTTAGGCAGGGAGCTGAGAGCAAAGAGCTGGCCATTTTGCAGTTTGCACTCATCTGCCAATTTCTTCCTGGGGCTTTCAGAGTCAATCAAAGAGCAACCAGAATGCTCACACCAGTCTTTTAATTATTCATGGTAATTCTATGCCACTACACACACTCTCTCCACAGCCCCTGTCACCTCCCCCCAAAGCAAGGTGTGCTCAGATGTGTTTGTGTGTTCTGAATATATAAAGGAAAATCCTCCATCCATTACAAAACAGCCTCTGCCCTGCGCTACGCTGGCAGCTTTTTTGAGGTTGTCTGGCTTCCTCCTCTATGGGAAGCTGAGCTGATAAATGTTTGCTTCCATGAAACCCCTTTTTGTCCTTTTTAATCTTTTCACTGGACATGGGGCACTTTTAAATCCAGCTTCTGCAGGTTTTAGCATTTGTAAGTTTTTTTTTAATAGCAAGCATTTCTTTGCAGTCTTCCCTAGTGATAAGTGAGCTTGATTAAATATCTTTTTAGTTTTCCACATATTCACCTGTCATAAGCTGATGTGAAAAGATGTCAATCACCTAAAGAGATTTGTAAATGTGGTATTTTATGATCACATGCCTGGCCACAATAGCATTCTTTTCTTTCTATGGGTTAATTAGCCATAGAGGGGGCCACTCTGCCATTCTTTGCTGTCCATCAACCTGCCAGCAACCAGCTGACATCAAGGTACGTAGATGTCAAGTTCGCTCTTTTGTGTCTCAGACAAGCCTATTACCAGGAACTGCTTGCAGGAGGCTTTAAGTGGGCCAACTGCAGTTTGATAAAATCTCTATAGAAATGGTCAGACATACAATTACGTCTGACCAGCAAATGAATACACATCTACATAGCAAGAGTGCTTTTAGGTGTTGTTTTTAAACCTACTAGTTTTGCTTCTAAACCAGGAATAAACCAGGTCGACAAGTACACATACAGTACAAATTGTCTCTGCATACATTTATATTGGTCAGCACTAAGCATCTATATATATTTGGGGTGGCAGTGGCACAGTGGGTAAGCATTCACTCTTCAACCAGAGGTTCGAATCCACGCCCAAGGCAATATTGCCTTTGTGTCCATGGGCAAGACACCTTGCCTATGAATGAATGTGGTAGTGTGATTGATGTTAGGAGGAAACGTAGGCACAGACTGGCAGCCACACCTTTGTCTGTGTCCCCTGGACAGCTGTGGCTACATAAGTAGCTAACCGCTGCTAGTGAGGCTGTGGAGTAAATGATATGTAAAGTGTCTGTGGGTATCTTGAAAAATGCTATATAAGTAGTATGCATAATTATTTTTATTATATAGACATTCATTTTTATTCAACATCTCCACAACACAGTATACTATTGGAATCACTTTACTAGGATACTTTCTGAAGTCTCTGTGAAGGTGCTCGTGGGTCTTTGAAGAAAAGGTGATCTCCGCAGAAGCTGTTCGATTTTGTTGGTTGGCGGATGGAGGAACAATGGCATACCTCCTCCCGCAAACGTGCCTTCACAGGGCTTGTCAAAGATTAAAAAATGGGGAAATGTTTCATGTCTCCTGTCTCTTCCTGCCAACAGCAAAAAAGGAGGGCAACAGATAAGCTGGGCTAGTGGCAGGGATGAAAGCATGTCAGTTTGTGAAGAATCATCATGCAACTGCCCCCTTCCGTTTCCCCCATTTTACCTTTTCAGACATTGTCAGAATTTGAAGGGTATATTGTTTCCGGTGTACACTACGACTCAATACTGTTCTGAGACTTTGAAATGATGTGTTTACCAGCCAGTCAAATGTGTCCTTTTGATACAAGTGACACAAAACCTAAAAAGAAAAGAGTCCTACAATTTAAGTGAAACTAACAATATCCACTGCGCTCAAAGAAAAAAGAAAATCAATTGAGGCTTTTAAGCTTTAAACCTCTCACTTTGACATGGCTCCTATGTCAAGTAGCATTACATTGACCAGTGGTGTGCATGTCTAAGAAAGTCTTCTGCTATTTCAAATACAGTATAGATCAAGAGCGTCAGGGGCACCTCAAATGTAGCCAAGACCTTCAAAAGTAAGCTAAAGTCCATCTACATCTAAAACTGCAATAAACCAGGTCTTAACTATCAGTCAATTAATCAATTTTTATTTTTGAAGCACATTTACAATGTAACACAAAGAGTTAAAAACACTGCCTCAGCCCCCATAGACCCCATACACCCCACACCCCACCGCCAACACCCTATCACCACACACATACACACAAACAGATTCATGTATGGCTGAGGTCTATACTGGGTCTAAACTAGGTCTAATATTATATTAGGTCTAAACTGGGACTAAATCAGGACTAAATCAGGTCTAAACTAAACCAAAACCAATGAACCATGTCTAAAACAGGTCAAAATCGGGACAAACATTTACTATTACAGAAAAAAAGTATAATCCAGGACTTCACTAGGTCCAGTAGATCTCTCTTTTGTATCTGTTATAATATATATGTGTATACAAAATGTAATTTGAACACAATTGTTGGTCTAAATTTTAATTGACTGAAGGGCATACTTTTGCTTGCTAGTATATTTGTTGCTGTTTGATATTATGGAAACAGACGCTCATTTAAAGAGCCCAGCAGGAACACTGAGAGGATGTTTGTCATTAATTCTACTGATTTCTGTTAAGTGAACTGCATCTGCTCACACTGTGATTGTTTGTGGTATTTATACATACACTAGATGTTTGTGTGGATAATTGTAGCTCGTTTGACATACCTTCAAAGTTTTGAAGATAACTTTCATCCGTTCATATTTTTAGCGGTACCTTTTTGTAATACCGGATTTCAAATTAGAATTGGCATTTAACACAAAATGTTATACTGTATACATTGTCACAAATGGCAATAAGAATGGCTTTTTTGAGTGTGTCCATTTCAAGTTTAATTTAGAAATTTAGTGTTGAATTGTTATGTAGTGTTATTTGCTATTTTGTCCACTATTTAAACTTACTATTTACAAAGTCATCCTTGTCATTGCAAAATAGATGGAATTCCAATCTAAAGTCCTTTAAATAATGGCACAAATCCATTTGGCTTCAAGCATTATGTTTATCACTAGCCACATCAAGAGACCAGCATCCTACATTAGCGCTCTGCATTCATGGCATGTTTCGGCTATCTGCGCTGCACTGGTGATAAATGGCTAACACTACAGCAGCGCTCACCTCTGACAACCCTGGCCCTACCCTTGTGAATGTCCTGTAAAGTATTCAGTCTGATTACAAACAGCCAGCTCCAAGTCCCCAGTGGCTTGACCAAACATGTGTCCAGTCATGAGATCATTTTTACACATCCTGTGTAAAAGAACTATAATCTTTATTAAATGAGTAAAGAGGCAATGTGTACATATTTACATGTGTTTAACAGTGGGTACCTTTTTTCTGTCTGGGCATTTCTCTCTAAGGCTGAAAAGTCAATTATGTAAGGGCTTTAAACCAAAGAGGCTGAAATGATTTTTTTTTACGTTATTTTATGTTTGTAATTTATTTAAACTTTTAAACATATTGCCATCATAATATTGGTTTTATTATGATGAAACTGAAAGGGTCTTGAAAAAATGAAAGTAAACCACTTCTGTACCCACAGCTTCCTACTGCCAGCTGACAAATACATTGCAAGCAATACTGTGCTTACCTCAATTGTTATCAAAAATCACAATAAATACACAAGCACGGAATATGAAATGTTTGGTAAATGAAATGTAAACGGGCATGACAACAGTATAAACTGGTTGTTGCTTGAATTGAATAACCAATCTTCCAATATGAGCATACCAAAAACTTTTGCAAACTAACTTCCCAAGCAGAGCTGCAAATGGATACTAATGAGTCTTTAGAACATGCACTGATGCCGATCACATTGAACCAATTTAGTGTGAGTTACAGCGGGCGGTGTGTTGGGTTGTGGAGTTTCCTGGACTGGTTTCCACACAAGGCACATGGGACCGGAGCCATGGGGAGAGCTGGTGAAAAATGTGGGAAGTCGGTGTGTGTCTGACCACAGCTTAGCGGGTGTGTGTGCAGAAGGCTATCAGCGATGCATGACACATCACAGAAGCCGCTCGCTGCAACTCATAGACTGTGTGTGCAGCCAACGCCATCACTCTTCTACTTCCTCCTATTCAGATCCCGTCCGTCTGTCTCCCCTTATGCCCCACCAACACGTCTGTCTCTCCCTGTGAAATCTGAAACCTAGACAGGGCGCTCCACAACTGAGGGTGACAAATGCTTATGCTGATTTTCTAAAATTCATCCTAAACTAATAACAATAGTCACAACATTGACTTTGAAATGTTAAAACGCAGGCTACTACTGAAGTGCCAGTTTCCAAAATGCTCAATTTGTCTTGCATTTAGCGGGAGATGTGTAGGCGTCGGAAAGAGAATAAACACCGAGAAGCATCAAGTAATCCCTGAATGGACATTTTATATTGAAAATAACAACAAAGAATGTCTGGTGTATTTGGGGGTCATACGGAGCCTTCTGAGGATAACAACAGAGGGAGCACAGGCAGCCAGGGAAATAAAGTGAATTCTGTGATGTCTGTAGGATCCCTGATTTCCGCTGCTCACTGGAAAAAAAAAATACTGCTGGGCTGCCAAGTACTAGCTTCAAAATTTTGACTTGCTGTGATGTAGCTGTCATCCTTTCAAAGAAAGCGGATAGCAGAGGGGAATGGGTGCATGTTCCGTGTCTTTCACAGTGCTTTTTCTGGAGTCCAGGATAAGATGCAGGACTTCTGTTTCAATCTGCATTGAACTGGAAGGTATTGTAAATATACCAGTAATTCAGTAAGATAGTGAAGGGTAGCAACAGGCTATGCCCTTTCCCATGTTGTGGGGACTATGCGTGAAATGTTTATTGTCAAAAACTATATCAGTTTTGTTTGACAAATTTCAGATTTTGACACTGATGTATTATCTATGAGAAAACATTTTGTCTTGCAATGGAAAATAGCATTAACTTTTCTTGTTTATTAATTATATCAATCTACAAATGCAGCTGTCTACTGACTTAATTTACAGTAAATATCTTCCTTAACAAATAAATAAAATATAGCAAGAGAAAAATTATAGTTTGTTTTGATTAAAGATTAAGATTAAAAAAACAAAAATATAAATAAGATAAGACATATCAAACTTCACATTGTTTTTATTTCCATAGTTTAAACGAGGTTAGAGTTGAATGTTATATACCTTTAAGCAGCTCCTAAGTTCAGTTCGACTAAAAGGCAGTGCCACAGTGGGTAAGCATTAGCCCTACAACCGGAGGGTTGCCCGAGTGCATACTGATGTTGTGTCTTTGGCTTAACCACCACATTGCCAATGAGTGAATGTGATTGAGCTATTGGTGTTCAGTGAGGGTCAGAGGGGCTGTAGGCACAGAGAGAAAGCCACACTTTCATGAGTCTGCCCCAGGGCAGCTGTGGCTACACAATTAGTTTACCACCACCAGTGTGATTGTGGATTAAATAATGCAGATGTAAAGCACATTTGAGCGTCCACAAAAGTGATATTTAAAACCAATAACAATGAAATCAAATGCATGATAAGCTTGTTGATACTGACAGTTTGAGAGAGAACTGGCATCTATTATTTAAATGTGTTTATTGCTGAACAACCACAAAACCCCCTGTAGAAAAGTTCTGTCAGCTTTTTCACCTTTGGTTTGTAAAAATATGGCCACTGCACTTTTAACCAAACCTTTTGACTCAGGGCTTTCTGTTGCAGTGTTCTGGCTGTACCCATTATTGTCAGAGAGTCTTCAAGAGGATAGAATGAGCGGCAATTGCACCATCAGTAATGGAGCGTGTGCTGACAACCTGTCTGCCTGAAAGCCTTTTTATTGCCAGAGTTTGCCTCGGGGCAGAACATCGCCCATATTCTGAATGCTCCGTGTAGGCAAGTATGGGTCCTTCTGGGGGCCCAGACTACTACATTATATTTAGAATTGAAAACAGACGATGATGGGGAAAAGACACTACAAAGTACAATACATCCAACGGCTCAAGTCATTCCACTTTGTCTCCATGTTCCACCATTTTGTGCCTTTGGCAGATAAATCACAGCACATTACTTTGAATTGCCTTCTGTGCTGAATGAAGTATATGAATCAGTCTAGAGAACATTTATCACTTTATAAAATGACAGCACCGACTACAGTACTTTAATGTAACTTTTGGTCCTTACCTCAGTTTAGATAATGTTGTAAACAGCACCATTCCCTATTATAAATCTAGTTAAAATAGAAAATGACCACTATTGAAGCCTTTTGTTTGTTTGTTGTTTTTTGTGCTAAACAGGATTGAAGTTGTAAACCAGTTGCCACCATGTAAAGGGCCATAAAGACCTTGCATTAGGAACAGATTTACTTTTTTGTACTATCCTGAATTCTGCCCAGCCTTCAAAAAAGATTGTGATATTTCTAGTAAGCCTTGGAAAATATAACCCTTAAAAATGTTTAAATACTGTATATGCAAGGCCACAGTTTTTTAGTTGAAGGCTGGTTGCTTCATTTCTTGATAGACCGAAATAAGGTTATGATTGGGACTTTTAACCTAGGATTTGAGTTAAATTTGACTGCAAGGTTAGGTTCAAGCATCAAGAGGCATTTTTGTTTTGGATTCGGAATAAAGCAACAAAAAATAAACTTAGTCTGCTTCCTTCTACTTTATCCTTTGCATATTAAACATTAAATTTGTGTGAAAAGTTGTTCTATTTTGCTGTTGTAATAAGTTTCTCTATTTGCAAGAACATAAAAGCCAAGTCTCTTGCGGTGGGATAGCCTGGACTGGAAAAAGCAAGGCTGCCTGCCAAATGCTTTTAAAAGTCTGTGAGATTTACGCAAATAAAATCGAGAAAGAAAATTATTGAACTTTCAGCATTTCTACATCTTCTTCCCTTCAATCTCTCCACTCTAATGTGCATCCTGGATCGTCAAATGCAATAACCGATTTTGAAGTCAGACACCATAAAAGCTACAACCAGAAGCTTATGTAGAAACCATTACAATTGAATGTACGTCTTTTAATACACACCAAGGCTTCTCATATTTAATGTACTTACAGTGCCCAGCCGAAAACCTGATTTGAGGAAATCAATAGAGTGTTTTTAAGTGTAGTCCACCATCACAAGCTGTCTGTCTTTAGTGGAGTAAAGTCTGGCTGGGGTTTTCAAACTGAAGTGTACTGTTTGTACATGAAATCTTTCTAGGAGTTGATCTTTTTTGGACCTGGTTTAATCCTGGTTACATTTTAGTTTAGACCTGGTCCTGGTAAGTTCCCTGTTTGGTCTCATTTATTTTCTATTTTATCTATTGTATTCCTTTGGCTAGAGCTAGATTTATTCTATGTCCTTTTGTAATCGTAAAATGGTACCTGCTGAGACAAGTCTGAGAAGTGGTTTAACCCATATCTTTACATCCCTAGTTATAATCTTCTGTACTTGACTGAAGCCCTTTAAACCACTCTTTATACACAACTGCATTTTTCACCCTTCTTTCTTTCTTCGAGTCCTGGTTTATTTATTTATTTATTTCTCCAGCAGTAAGCGGGATTAGTCGGGGAGCAGCGGCCCCACTATCAGCCCGAGATTTGCTCTTCCATCCTGCTGCTAGTCTGTGATAAAGGAAAGCGCTTGACGAGTGACTCAGATGCACAGAAAAGGCCTTGTAGAAAACAGCATTTCTCTGAGTGAGGCGCGGTTCTGCATGTCAATGACTGCCAATGGCCAATGAGTGTATTTCAGATAGAAGGAAACATGTGACACTCCACCTAGCGAGAAACCCTTTGTGTCTAATGTTTTACAAGAAATTAGAAGAATGTAATATGTTGTTTTTTTTTGAAGACAGTGAAAATTAGTATACGATGAAAGCAAGGTTTTATACAACATCATGCATACCTTTGCTCACTGACAACAATAGGCCCAAAGTTACTATCATAAATATGAGAGGTGATATATATGTATGTGAAGTGAGGTTTACTGAATACCTGACTGTAAACAATAAATCATAATAGCAATTTAACACTAAACTTTGTGAGCAATCTCCATAAGTAATATCCATTTAAACAGAATACAAAACTCTATTAATCAATTTTTCTTGTATGTTTAGGGGTTGCCTAGGTGACTAGATCCAGCAACAACAGGCCTTAGGCTCGGTACACCCTGAACAATGCCCAAATGTTACAAGGCCCAAACAGAAAAACATGCACTCCAGACAACCATTCACTCTCACATACATTCACTATACATTATAGAGTCACCAGATTTCCTAACACATGCATGTCTATGGATGGTAGGAGTGGCTGGAGTACACAGTGAGAACAAAGGGAAGACATGCAGACTCTACTGAAGACATAAGCTTCTTTCTGGGAGTCAGAAGCCACTATATGTTAGCATATATACATTATGAACTTCCTGATTTTTTGCTCTGCGGACTGATCATCTGTAATTTGCATGTTCTTATTGTTACATGACCTCTAAAGCCAGCACCCTTCCTCTTCTTGAGAATGCTGACACAGAGCTTCATCACTGCATGTTATGTGCCCATCCAAACACCAGCGCAACATGCACTGACTGGATCCAAGGTGACAGGGCAGACTGCTGACCTGAATTTAGCTTCTGATGAATACATATTGTGATGTTAAAGAAGAAAAAACAACACTTACTCAAGCAGTTGCATTGTTCCAAATCTATGTTTATATAATTATCACTGATGCATCTGTGAAGAAGAGTTTTTTTTTCTGTTTGAATAGTTGTCTTGATTTTCAAAATTGTATCTTTGTATGAGTGAAGACTTAGTTAAGGGCGCAATTGGTATTTCTTAGGTGAAGTCTGAATTAAAAGCAAATATTACCTTGACTAATTTAATTTTGACGGTTTATAAGATCCCATTGTCCATGTTTTTGAGTAAGAGATGTGATTGTTGCTTGGCACATTTTTCGAGACTGCAGTCAGATAAAATAGTCTTCTAACAATCTTCTAAAAGATTGTGTTTTCACTAAGCTCCCACATCTCCTGAACTTTAACCCAGGATGTGGTCAGTCAGGTAGAGTTCAAAAAAGAGTAAAAACCAGTGAAAAATACTTAAGGTGGGGACTGCTAAATGTTTTAGCGTGGTTGACCTTTAGCTACAAGTAAAGCATTAAAGGCCAGTCTCACAGCGAGAGGAATAAAGACAGAGGATTGTTTGAGATTAACTCTAGCACCACAACTACGTATGGTCCATAGGCAGGATACATCCTAGGAAATTGCCAGTTAGTTGCAGGGCTGACACTCACTCTTCACTTGTGGTATTTTACAGTCTTGAATTCTCTGAACATATACTGTACATGTCCACAACCTCCCGGCACTTAGCCACCATGTACCCCATGACTGAGGTGTGATTTCTTTAATAACTGAATCTTAAATAAAAATTAAAAAGTGGAATTCCAAACTATGATATACAGGGTAGATCTGCTGCCTCTGGATGGGAATAGATTCAGACACTGAGAACTTTGCAGTTAGGGAAATATGTCAGCGCTTATTCAGAACAAAAATCCTTACTAAATATTTAAACTAAGTTGCAACCTTTTTACAACCCTTGGGCTAAATATCCTTGTGGTATAAACTTGTATATGCAAGACTAGACAGCAATAGTTCTACTGGCTTACAGTAGACTCTATAGACGATGTATTCTACGTGGTGAATTCCTTATTTGATACCGTCCTTTAAGGGCATATCAAAAGCTCTCAGACAGACACATTTACTCAGCAGATCTGTATATACACACACAGAGGAACAAGGATAAATGGTGCAGAAATAATATGTGTAAAGTAGCCTACTCTTACTGTGACACAAGCACACTCTCACTGTCTTATAGCGTCTGAACTGGTCTAATTCCTGGGAAGGTTATGCATCAAATACACAAGGGCCTTGAAAGTACTGTGCATTGTTAAAGAATTCGAAAGACTTTTACAGTGATGTGCTCGAACTTTCTGAAGTATAAGTAAGTCATGAGAGCAGAGGAAAGTCAGGTAAAGCAAATCTAGCGGCATTCATTGGTCATTACAGCAGACCTAATGTACATTGGATACTAAAAGGAGAATTTGTCACACCTTTCAGATGTTTTCCATATTAAGCAGCCTTCATTAAGGCTTCCTCCTAACTCACTGCATGACAACTATATATTAAATAAACTATCCATCCAGTATGATTTACAAATGCAAAAAAGCAAATGTCACAAATCATTAATTCATTAATTAATTCATTAATTAATTCACCTGACCTTTTTTGGTTACCTATTTAAATCTGCTCAAGCTGCAACCTCCACATATGCCCTGTGCACCCCCACACCACTCTTTCCTCTTCTTTTCTGCTTCTCTGTTTTTACTTTGCTTAACCCCAAAAAGTGGTAACTATGCAGAAATATGCAGGCTCCAAGTACAGCAGGGGTCTCATGTGCCCAGAGAGATGCAGGAGCACACAGACAGGTGGGCATGTCCACCGGCATAGACACACAGTGGCATCAATATTTTACAGTAATGCACGTGCACTCTCATATGCACACGCTGAGCACAATGTAGCCTATTATACTGTTCTTGTAATTAAAATTGCATTATCTTGGCTGAGGCACAGTAATGCAAGCTTATTCATAAATGTAAGTTAAGGGGCAATGTTAAGCCTTTTTTAAAAAAAAAAACATTTAAAGTTATTTGTCTACCCCTATATTAGCATTTTGGTAAATGTAATATTTATTTAAAACGTCTTCTGTTGGGGAGCTCTAGCTTTCTCTGTGCTGAAAAATCTTAGATCAGGTGCATGTCTCTTTCAGGCCCTCTCTCCCCATGCTGGCAATGTAATAGCATTATGTGGTTTCTTCCAATGTAATAGCATTATGTGGTTTCTTCACCTAGATAGGTGTAACCAGCTCCTCAGAAGCATCAGCATAGATAATTACTCACGAATCAAACGAGATTTAAACAAGACAAAATATCACATAGTAGCTCAGAAGCTAGCTCGAGTTAGTATTTGTCATTTTAAGCTAAGACTTTAAATAAAATGATGTTGTGCACCTTATACCAACATTTTATCAAACACTATTTAATAAACATCTGCAGAAAGCTTTGTACAGTAGTTGGAGATGTGCTGACTCTTGCCCCTAAATCAAAAACTCTTTCCATTTTAACAGACGCAAGACACTTTGAAAAGCCACAGAAGAAATAATTATGTCTTCTTATGCTATCAGCACCTTAAACAGTTTATTTGATCATAAGGACTAAAAATACTACAAGTTGCCCACATGTGATGTCAAACCCTTCAGCTGAATAAAAAGCTTTTAAAGAACTGTCAACATCTCATGCGCAGCCTGGATGTGTCTCTTAGTCACTGCCCTAAAATGTCATATGCTGTATGTCGGAGGTGAATCATTTTTAAATAATGAAAAACTGGGAAAAGCAGGAGGAGATGTCCAACTAAGAGGATTCAAATCTAAAACTTGAAATGAGGCAAATGTGAAATGACACAGGGATGGTAAACAGTCCATCTGTGTTTTCCCAAAGGACATCTGCCATACTTTGAAATGCACTTAAAGAGAAAGGAAGGCAGTTCAATATCAATCTAGGAGCATCTTAATGGCACTGCCGCTTTGCTGCTTTTCCCTCAAAGAAACATAAAAGAACGTATAAAAGCTTGGCTATATGACAAAAGAGTTTTTTATATATTCAGAAATATGAAAACAATGTATATGTTCATGACATAAATATTACATTACGTCATTCATTTTAACATACATGGGAAAATGTAATAATTGTTATAATGATGCTGTGTGCATGACATAATTGGGTTTACAT
>JAVQJW010154815.1:0-10344 GCA_036025195.1 Hypseleotris klunzingeri
TTGTGAACCTGTTCACTCATATGACAATAAAACCTTTCTGATTCTGATTCTGATTCTGATATGACTTATCTTCATACAGTATCTGACAGGAAGATTCTGTTGAACCTTGATTTGACCACACTTTAAATGTTCTCTAACTAGTCTGTATCTTAATGTTTTGCTAAGTGTATCATTTGCTTGTGTGGTTAGCACTAGTGTAAAGAAGTGTTCATCTGAAGGACATTTTCTGTTGCGTAAAGCAGTTTCTTCATTAAAACAAAAAAGCTGAATATTAACTATACATGTATTCTGTAGACAGTGTTATGAGGTGCCCAGAGAATTAGTTGACCTATTGACCAAACATTAGTACATGTATTATTGGATGATAGGGTTCACTGCTCTGAACTGTGGATACCTAAGCACATTGACTTCATCTCTTCTCCTTCACATTATCCTTGCTTCACACTTCCTGAATTAATTTGCCATACGCAGGTCTGTCAAGTTCAGATATCTCAATTCAGCCCAAGACAATTAGATGCAGTTTTTGCCAGAGGCCTTGCCCTGAGCTCCGGCAGATATTTTACCCCATTTCTATTGGTAATGATGTGTTTGGTTACCAGTGTTTCCTCCTGAAATCCTTTAAATGACTGGACACCACCTGAGGCAATGCCTGCAGACCGAGCGGCAGCACACTGTGTCCATGTGTGTACATCTCTACTGTAAGCCCCCAGAATAACACATTATTAATAAGACATGGTGGTGCATGTTGACGTCCGTTTGCTGCAGATACAAGATCGTTTTTACAATTGACTGAATTATTTATTTATACCATAGTAACACATTGGTAAGCAACATAGCCAACTGTTCTGGGGCCGACTGACAGAGACACGGCACATTTATGGATTCTCTCAAACCACCAGTAAAAACACAAATGACTCTTTCATAAAAAGGGGATGAAGTGCCTTGCCCAAGAACACAACAGGAGTATTGCTGCTAGTGTAACAATTAAAACAAACCATAAACAATTAAAAATAAAAATTTTGATTTTTGGTCAGCAGCTCTACCACCTGGGCTGCTACTATTAATGCCTCTGAAAGTTAAAGGTCCACTGGCCAGACCCCTACTTGAACAAGGGACCATTTAGTTCTACTGAGTTACAAAACACTTATTTCTCACATTGACAGTAAATAAGTAAATAACACAGAAATTAGTTACTGAAGGTGGTGTCTTTGTGGCAGCAGGAACATCAATTACTTGCAATAACAAAGTGTTCATAAATTAATACCATGGATACCGTTTGCATCATTGCTGATTCTTCCCAGATGTTTTATTCAAATCCATCAAGTACACATAATGTTTCATTTTACTGACATCTCCATTTTCATTGTCATTAAAACGCATTGATCACTCCAACTCTGAAAAGCATGGTTTGAGATATACTCTGTTATGATCTTTAGTGCTATATCTTATCAGTGTAGCTTCATTGAGTTGCAGTCTCTCTTTGAAAGAGTGTAGAGGTGTTGTATTGACAACTCAATCCAAGTCTTGTTAGGCGAAAACTCAAACGCTATTGGCCCACACAAGTCGGCGCTCAGTTGAAAAGGAATGGTGGTCTATAGGATTGGAAAAATTATGACAAACTTTACGTCACACCAAGCTGTTATTGAAATGCATTTCAAATAAATTATAATTTATTTTTTTTATCGCAAATATGTTGTATTTCTGCTTTAATATGGGGCTTGGTGGCTAACTTAACTTTGCCAAAGATGGAAGTAAAGTTACATTCACTCCCAATGAACCAATGACATATAAAGTTCAGATGCATCAGGAATAAACTCTGGCAATGTGACGCTTTATTTGTGCCTTGCTCTTTGGTGAATCACCCGACTATTAAGATGTGTTAATGAGGTATTCAAATTACAGGGCAGCTCTGGCCTTTCAGTTGCCAAAGCCATTTCACAGGTTTTAGGAGTAATAATTTTTACTAAAACAACAGGAAACAAATTGAGTTTTTTGTAGAATCCACATGACTTGCAATTCTCCCAAAACTGACTCAGTGCTGTCAGTTTTGTGTCATTTGTTCTAATCTCAACGGGATCAGGGAGATTGTTGAGTGATTCAGTGTTAACCCTTTGGAACATGATCAAAACAGACTGAATGTGAGCCTGTTGTTTTTGGTGAGTGGTTTCACAAAAAAACATCAGAAGCATGCAAGGGGTTAGCTTGAAAGCAAAGTGTTTTTCTAAAAAGCCCCAGCTCTTAAAGATATCATGTGGTAGAAAAGTCGGTCAGTAACCACTCGTTGAAAGCCAAATGAGTTCTGTGTAATTTGGGAAAGTAATGAACCCTAATTCCCAATAGTGAATGATTGTGTAATTCATCAAGTCATTTATCTTTCAATTTTAAGTGATGACTCTGCAGTTGACTAATGTTTGTCAAGATGGGATGGTAGCAAGACAGTAAAGATCTAAAGATTCAAAATGAAAACCAGAAGCATAAAATAGGAATAATGTCTTTACTGACCCCTTGTGGTTGGAGTTGGTATTTTTGTGGCAGCTGAAAAATACACATCCAAAATTTGTTGATCCGCATGGTGTTCTTGATCCAGTTATCTTTAAAGTAATTTATTGTATTATTTATGGCCCTGACAAAGACACATCAAAGTCTAAATTAAACAAAAATAGCATTATAAGTTGCAACATAAAACATTGTTGGTCAGGGAATAGCTTAGTTCTCCTTCAGCACGTATTATTATTTAAAATGGTTTTTTTTTCTTCATAATAATCTCAATCCAATTTCTCACATCAGTGTGTTTACAGAAATAACTATGACCTCTTGGCAGTGTGCCCGACAGCAGTTCAAACTGTCCTGAAAGCATAACGCTAATGCACACTATTATTGTTTGAATAAGCCCAATTCATTTAAGGCTCCAATCAGAGTGCAGTCTTAATACTCTAGAATACTTTAGATTTTTTGCTGAAATTCTGATTTCTTTTCTTCTTTTTTTTTCTCGAGTGGCTGTTACAATGTGGCCATGTGTGAACTGCCACAGCCATGATGTGACCCACATGCCCAATGTTAAATAAGTTAAATAATATTTTTTTTATGTGAAGGTCAAATTTGATATAGTGATAGTGATATCGAAGCTAGTTTTGAGTTGTTGGTTTTTTTTTGGTTTATAGACCTTAATAAACTTGTGAAATGTCATATTGTGCATTCCTAATGTTGACAACTATTCTTTTCAGAAACCTAATATATGTTTTGTGTACTTCGACAAATCTATGTGAATTCCAAGAATGGTTACCGGTGTTTATCCTGCATTACCTCAATATTGTACCAAATATGTCCTCTACCCTTACTCAAGGCCTTGTCTGTAGTATGGCTGAGCAAATTGAATGTGCCAATCAAGTGAAGCACCACACTTATCTAATCCCACCTGTAATACATAGGCTATGCTCTATTGCCTTTGCATAACACCCTCTCTATGGCTGTAACCCAAGCCTGTGGGCGCTACTCAAGTATTGCCATTCTGCTGATTGTAAAGCTAGCCCCAGCCTCCACCTTGAGCTCTCCACCGTTAATATGGCATCACATTCTGTTCTTGTCAGGGCCTTTTTCTCTGTGGGTCGTGGACACTAAAGTCCACGTTACTCACATAATCACAAGCACTTACTATGTAAATGTAACGAGAGACCGATCACTCCGAAGGTGGTGTAGGGAAAAATATACATAGTCACTGAAAATTCATCATGCCAGCAGGGTCTAATACATTTCTGCTTAGGTCAGCAAGGGAGATGTTAATGCCGCGGTGAAAATTAATGGAAGTATTGGCTTACAAACATTTGGTGATACATTATCGCGGCCCCCAGCAACCAGCAGCTTAAGGGTTGTTTTTCAATTGCCGAAGCCACAAGGGGAGTACTTCTGTTTTAATTAGATACAAGATAAGCAAATTGTAAGTCAGATATACAGCATGTGTTGTGGTCAGCTGATTCCACAAACCTATCTTGCGAATTGAGAATGAATGTAGGGTAAAACTGTGTGGTGGTGTGTTCATTTTAATTAAAATCATAAAGGAAGCAGTCATATTGACCTTGGAGAGGCCCATATTCAACGACTTCTTAAAAGTACTAATAGACTGGCCAATCATCCTTATTCTTTTATGAATCCTTGTTGTACTACAACTAAACAAAGAAAAGAGACCCATTACAAACTTGAATGAGAAAAATTCCAAACCCACTACAGTTTTGCAAAAAATGTGTCTGCAAAATATTCCATGGTTCTGTTTAAAAAATTATACATTTACAATCTTGTTCAACAATATTTCCTGGTAAAGGTAGTTAGTTGTTGTTCACCTTCGTCTTCATCATGATCAGGAGAATTCCCACTCTCTTATCAGCAGGTGAAAATCTCCTTGTGCCTTTAATATTTTCTGCTTCTTGCAAGATGCAGGGGAACAAAAAAAAACACTCAGTGCCTTGCCGCTTAATGACTCCATTTTGTCTTGTTTTGTGAATAATAAGGTGGGACAGTCTCCATGTGCAGGCTTACCACATGTGCACAACCCCATATTGTATGTAAAGCTGAAATCTGTTTTGTTTATATTCCTCAATGCATTTCTGCTTTTGTATACCAACATATATTTTTTGACAACTAACAATTGTAATTTTGTTCTTTTATTTGATTGTGAATTGGACAGTGAAAAACAAACACAGAAGGCCATATTTTCAGCCTGAATAATATTTTTTAAGAAATCGCCCACGTTTCTTAGATTGTGTCCTACCGAGAGAGAGATTCTGCTGCCAACTCTTCCCACAATCAATAATATCCTTACTTTTTTTAATACAATTTTTAATCACTGGTATTTTCAACAAATGCAGTAAAACGGTTGGTTCATTTTCAGGCTGTGAAAACTTTTCAGTTACCATTGGTTCCCAAAATATTTCTAATATAAGGTGATTGGCATAGTTGTTAACAAAAGTAGTGCTACTTAGTTGCATGATCTCCAATCCCGTCCTTTTGCTATGAGAGATCATTCAACTAAGCAACAGTACTAGTTCAAACTAAAAACAAATTAAACGTAAAAGTGTGTTTTGTTTTGTTTTTTCCTACTTCCACCATTGAGTTTATCCACCATTGATAACAACATTGCAGAGAGACCAATTACTGGTATTGACAATTTATATCAAATGGAAGCAATTTCTATTTTATGATAAGTTGGGATGGTGGGAACATTATTATCACTTAAAATCATGAAATTGGATGTATTTAGTAATAAAGTGGGATGCATAGTGGAGTTGCTAATGTAATTTCTTTCATTTTAATAATATCACCATCAAAAGACATTCATGTGTTTGTACAGTAAATGTCTCTTTTCAGTCATCTCTATCCTGCCTAAGGCCCAAAGTTGCTCGACCAAAAATAATTTGTTGGAAAAAAATGTTTGAATTTGAAAGTGTATCTGTAGGTCATTAAATTGCTATGTAGTATGTATTGGATTGTGCCCGCCTTGATATAAAACTGTGTCAAAGCACTTTTAAAAATGTCCTCATGGGCTTTTGGTAACAGTGTTTGTATATGAGATTTGGAAGTTAAGATGTCACAACACAGCTCTGCAATTTCCCAGACTGTTCTTTCACACACATTTAGGCTGTCACTCATACCTGCTGTTGTGTCGCTGCAAAATATCCACTGACACTAGAAATGGGAGAGTAAGATGCTATAATAGTACAAAATGGACAAAACAATGAATCCAAAGGCAGGAGGTCAGCTCCAACAATCACCAGGAAGCCCACTTAGAACAAACACAAGTGCACTAGATAGATTTTTGAACCATTCCAGGAACCATCATACAATATACAAAACGCTATAATTTGGAAGAATAAAGAGGCTGCGGAAAACATGAAGTATTGTTCCTAGTATGAAGTAGTTTACAATTGGGCATCACTTACAGTCTAAAGCACTATACGAATAAACAACTTGAAGTGCTGATGAGTCAAACTGAAGCTAAATGCCCTTGTTGAGCATAAATTGTCTCCTAAAATATATTAGCTGGGGGGAATTAAATTAATAGGCAAAATGGATCCAGTTTTCAAGTGCGTCGCTGAGGTAATGCAATGACTACTTCTGAAAACAAGCAATGATGGAATACAATAAAGTAATTATTATTTTAATGCTGTGAAAGACCAATTTTTACAGGGCCCAAGAGGGTGGGTGGAGCTAGTGCCTAACTATGGGCCTTAGGTGTGTTACACCATTGACAGTGACCTGTTATTATAATTTTGACAAAGTCAAGCCTCAGCCAATTATAAAGCTGAAAATGTACTATTTTGGCCTGTTCTGTGATGTACATACATCTAGAGGCCAAGGCAGGAAACAAAAGTAAAACTCATCTTCTACTATTGGCCATGGTGGCAACACAGTCTGATCTGATGTTGCTGTAGAGGGCAGAAGAAAGATTAAAGTAAAGCTATTTTTTCAGACTTTTTTTATTTTTTTATTTAAGGAAACCTATCCTACACCTTTAATCCGCCTATTTTCATGTATGACTTTTGTATGGTGGGAGTATACAGGTGAAAACCCAAGGAGAACATGTAGACTCATTATTATAGATTATTGTTGTCAGTCCTGAAGATCAAACCCACAACCTTCTAAGAGCTAATATAATTTTCTATAATTTGAATATGCATTTGAAATTCTGCCCAAAGGTTATTGTCAATCATGTATTCATTTTCTATTCATTTTCTTGAGTGTCCTTCTCAGGTGCCTGGCTCCCCTCCAGAGGATCACCACACGTCACATCACATGACATCCACCCAGAGGTCAGATAAGGTCACCATCAGAATATCCTAAAGGGTAAAAAAAAATAATTTGGCTCATACCACCCATCATACATAAAGGGCATTAGAGACAGTCACACATGCATTTACTGTGGCCAGTTTAAGTAGTCCTTCCACTTGTTCCTACACCAAAGCTACTAAAAACAGCATTTTCAGATTGCCATATGCATTATAAAAAGACACTAGAGATCAAAGTCATTAGGTGAATGTTTTCATTACTTCTGTGTATCCCTCCACCTTGACTATTTATAAATGTGGTTGTTTGAATAGCAACCACATTATACAGTAGTTGGACTGCCCCAGGGAAGCTGTGGCTACTCATTAGCACCAGTGTGTCATTGTGGAATTAATAATTATTAGCGGCGGTAGCTACTGAAATGCTGTGCTTTATTTAGTTTAGTTGGTAGAACTGCACTTATGCATAAACAGCTTGTCCCAGGGTTCGAATCAATACCACATTCTGGATTCTCCCTGATTTCCTGTCACGTTTGTCAATAAAGGCAAAAAGGCAAAATAAAAATAATGAAATGCTGTTCCATAACTGGACCACAAGTTGAACATGTCTTTTGATACCATTGATTATTAATGATTGTTGGACTTATGTTAGCTTGTTTCTACATAAGGGCCTCACATAAAAAAAGTGAAGTGAAGTCTGTGTGTATAAGCATCATGTTGATCTGACAGATTGGAGAGTGGACATACAGTACCTCTCTGCCTCTCCACACACAGCCTGCAGCAGTCTGTCCTGATGCCGTTTTATCTCCAGTTGGTTTGTCCGATAGCGGTTGGTCAGATACCGCTCTGTCTGACGCCTTCTGGTCTGCACCGTTTTTTATCACGACTTGTCTCATCTCCAGGTTGATGGGCTCTCAAACTTTTTTTTCACTCTTTTGATAAATTATTTAGGTTTAGAGAAGAAATAAGGACAGACACACTAAATAACACAAAATCAGGGAAGCTAAATTTACATCGAGACTAGGTTTTATTTTTCTGAGGTGAAGAGAGTTTAGCATTTCTAGCATTGTGGGTTTGATACTCAGGAAAGCTGACTACAATCTCCGTCTCTGCATACCATATATTATCATATGAGTCCTACTAGGTACTGTGGCTTGTATGTAAATTGTTCCGCTAATACAGTGAGAGTGGATATGTCTGACAGGATATGTTCCAGAGTGTACCCCACTTAAGGCCCACAGTTTGCTAGAACAAGCTCCAGCCATTTGCAACTCCCATGCGTGAATAAGTGGAAGAAAATGAATGCACAATCTTCTTTAGAAACACCCATAGATACTTTGACCTTTGCCACACATGGCCACATATACATAACTTTGTGGTCGAAATTATAAGAAATTAAAGTTGGTAGCTGCAATTTGGTGAACGATTTACGCAGAAACTTTCAAATACAAACCACTCTTCTCTGCACTAATTACATGTTTTGTGTTTTTTGACTTTGCACACTGAGACTAACCATCTTCTTGCGTAACCCCTTTGCTAAGTCCCCTCACCTCTCCACATGTACACAGAGTGAATCAGCGTGGCCGGATGCAGTGACACCACCCCGATAATGGTGTATCATGCCTGGCCCTTTGTGCTCATCGCATGGAAGGGGTTCTTCGAAGATCAAATGCTCGTTGGGAAGGGGGCACGGGGCACTGCCAGTCAAGCACAATTAAAACCTCAGGCACTCTAAAGAGATAATGAGAATGAGCTTCCTCTAATCCGGACTAATTATGTTTGGATGCAGGCTCGGATTTCAGTAAACATGATGCAGAGCTCACTATTGTGCACAACCAGATGACTTCCAAACTAATGATGATGATGGGTTATTACAGACTGTTTCCTGTTCACATTGAGATAATTATTATTTTGTTCCTTTTCCTCTCTTGTAGTCAGTCCAACAGTCTAAGATATGTTAAGGAGTGTCATTTTGGGGAAAAATTGAGATTTACTCTGTTGCTAACTGGCCATTGAGTGAGTACTCTGCCTAAAGTTTCTAGGATAGACTTCACACACTGTAATAGTAATAGGAAACATTATTGTAAGATTTTGGCAAGTAATTGTGCAGAGTAAATGCAGACAAAGCTATTTTCTTACTGTATACAATGACCGCAGTCTTGGTTGTATAAAAATGTGCATGCATGTTTTATAGAGGGGTTAAAACTGACTGTAGAATTTGCAAAACATATGCAGTCCTATATAAGCCATAAAGAGTGCATTGACTCATTGCCCTCTTCTGGAGAAACAGCACCATAACATCTCTAGCCTTAAGCATTCCACTAAGAAAAATGCACAAGCAATACAGTATTTATTTGTAATCATAGGTCACTGGTTACAATTTGTCTGTTCTTGATTCAGAACTTTCTGTAATATAATACAATTTAGTGCACAAGAGGCTTTTTATTGTGTTGTCTCAATGGCACAGGCATGCATTAGTCATCTCAGTGTTGCCGGAAAATCAAAGTCTTACACTCTAAGAGTCCATCTGGCTTGTGCTTCTAGTGTGATTTCACTGTGTCTTGTACTCTACAAAGTCATTTTGTCCATTAGCAGAAGCCTGATATATGTAACTATTCCTTATACTGCTGTTTATCATGGTGGAGATTAAACAATATGAACAGAGGAACAAGAAGGTCCCTTTATTTGATAAAATTTGATGCTAGATTCAATGCTAGTCTTTGTAGGAATCACACAGGAATGAAAGCTATATTTTTGTATGTCTAAAAATGATATGATGATATTTAGCACAGTCAATTACTGTATATAGTATAGTTATTTATTTTGTGCAACAATAACATAATTTATAAACCCAGTTAATGCATGCATTATATTACTATCTGCATTAGTTTGTTGAGTATATTATAGCTAAAGTGTTTTTTTCAGAGTTTGTGTGAGTGTCACCGCTTAAAACCCAACCATATGGACTATGCTGTAAAGGCCAGGTGAGAGACAAAAGTAAAATGATAATTATGTTAGATTACATACATTATAGAACTGAGCTTCATATCTAAAGAAAGCATTACCTGTTGTAAATGGCAACCCCAGGTACACATTTTAGCTCAGCAGAATATAATGTTTTCCTCATAACACATATATTTAGGTAAATTTGCAGTTGTATCCCTGAAGAGGTGCTCAGATGCCTTTCCTCACACTCACTCAGCTTGTGTCCCACATTATCAGAGAGCCACTCGCCCCCTTTGCCTGTCCTGAGTTTTGTCCAGTGACTTGACAGAATGACAGACATATAGAGAAATGAAATGCCTCTAGCTGTCAGCAGAGAATGAAGCCAATCTTTCTATTGGCATTCACATGCATAAGGGACCAGTCAACATATTGCAGACAGCCACAGTCCGGATATGCAAAATTGATATTGACCCTATATTGGTCAGATAGGGCGGAGGTAATGGGAAAGATGGTTATTTACTCAGCTCTGTTTTCAACAATGAGGGTTGTAGTTCCATTACTGTTGTCATGACAGATGGGGTAGCTACAGTAAAAAGCCCAGTCTGGTCCCTTAAAGAAATGTAAT
>JAVQJW010155174.1:0-13475 GCA_036025195.1 Hypseleotris klunzingeri
ACAGCATAAAACAGCACACATACATATTTATCACTACATTCAAGATTCACAACTATAAAATAAATAAATAATGAATACTTTTTAGACACTTCTAAGAGCATTTCAGTCATCGAGCCAATTTAGATCACTTTAAAACCAAAAATATTATTATTCGACTCACCACTCGTGCACAGCAGTCTTTGTTGTTGTAGCTTTGAATCGTGCTAACAGGCTAGCTGTGAAGGAATCCCCTGATTGATTTTATGATTTTTGACACCTTCAGTTGATATTTTCAAATAAACTGCATCGTTGCTGGCTATTCGGCTATTTAGCGTTACGCCACATAACCAATTATTTGAATAAAAACAATTGTCAATGCAGGTCATTAAAAGTAGCTACACCTCCCGGAGTAATATTCAAAGCCACCTACCACGGTCAGCCCCTCAGCCCTGTCCAGCACAACAGCGACCTCTCCACAGTAAACATGTGCAGGGGCTTCACTCCGCCCCATACGACATCACAGAGAGGATACAAACAGGATGTATAGTTTTTTCTTCACTACAAAATACAGTAGTCACACATTTACTATTGTGTGGGTGTATTTCTAGTCTTTTACGGTTTAATGACAAAAGCGGGAACAACACGATTATTAAATTTTCACATTTTTAAATAGTTTTGTTCTCTCGTGTTTTTTTATTATCTTATTATTACGTTGAATTTTCCTTACTATTTACTTTCGTGTATAGTAATTTTCTTTTTTGTACATTTCTCTTTTTTATTCATTTTTATTCACAGTCTATCTTTCTACTTCCTGTTCAGTGTCACTCTCGCGGCAACAGCAGACCGCGCCAAAATAGGAAAACACAAGGCGAGGAGCGCTGAGACAGGCTACTTTTATCTTGAATCGTAATGTTAAAGTAGTTAAAATACGTGGATAGCGGTATAGTTGAGATTTGACGTTTTGGACTGTTGTTTGTGGGCAGCGACAAAATGGTTCTCCAAAATAGTGGTCGATATAGGTCGGACCGAGGACAAAGTGGGGGAGATCAAGAAAACCAGTACGTAATGATTTGTTCTTGTATTAGCTTTGCTTTGTTGTTAACGTGGTACATAGACATTTGTGTTGGTTGTTCTCATTTAAACGCAATATAAACAGATTTTATTTTTTGTCAAGGGCACATTTTGTCAGAGCTTATTATTAAAAAGTTAATACATGAGATGGTGAATGCTGTCAAATGGCCACAGTTCTCAATTTGGGACATAGACATGTTCCCTGTCAACTTTTTGAAGTAAAGAATTGAATTAATGTAATAAAATTCACTTAAGTTTCACTAGTTTCGCTATATGCTTTATCTAGTATCAATATGAAGGACTATACAAAGTGTTATAGTTTCATCATTCAGAACCTCATGTATTTACAGCATTCACCACCTCATGTAATAATGTAATTATTATAATATAATATTTTGTTGTTCAGGGATGATGGATCCGCAATGTCAGCACTCAAGAGGCTGGAGCGCAGCCAGTTCACAGATGAGATGGACGCTAGGTTTGGGTTTGACAGGATCAAGGAGCCAGGGGAGAAGACTGGCTGGCTCATCAACATGCACCCAGTAGGTCCATTATATTATTTAGGTAAAACCAAATTTTAAGTGAGAACCATGCAGAGAATAATACTCTTTGCTCCAATCTAGACCGAGATCCTGGATGAAGACAAGAGGATGATTAGTGCTGTGGACTATTATTTTATCCAGGAAGACGGGAGCAGGTTTAAGGTGTGATTAGGAAAAGACAAACAAGTCATATAGAATTACATTAAAGTTGTTTCATATATTTCTTCTACATGTCTTTAGGTTGCACTTCCCTTCAAGCCATACTTTTATGTAGCTACTAAAAAGGTGGGTTAGACTTGGTTAGTGTTTATGGTATAAATATCTATTTTAATAAATGTGTGCTTTAATTGCAGAATTGTGAGAGAGAAGTCATATCTTACCTGTCAAAGAAATTTCAAGGGAAAGTGGCAAAGCTTGAAATAATTCCTAAAGAAGACTTAGACCTGGTGTGATTCAGTATTCACTATTTTTATAGTTATATAATTTAACCAAATCTGACTGCAATTTTAATGCTTTGTGACTAGCCAAACCACCTTGTTGGACTGAAAAGAAACTACATCAAGTTGGCATTCAACACAGTCGATGACCTTATCAAAGTCAAACGTGAGATTGCTCCTGCAGTCCGTAAAAACAGAGAGAAGGAACAGTCCAATGATACTTACACTTCAATGTTATCCAGGTAGAAGTGATAAAGCACTAACTTTTATTTATGTAGTACGTTGTAGCTTCTATTCTAAGATCTACCTTGTCTTGCAGTGCCCTGTCAGGTGGCAATGTAATGTCCGTAGATGAAGATGCAATGGCAAAGAGTATTTCTGAACAGCTGGACAACATTGTGGATATGAGGGAGTATGATGTTCCCTACCATGTGCGTTTGTCTATTGACCTAAAGATCCATGTGGTAAGGAAACACAAAATCTTTTAATGCTCTGAAACCTAAAAAAAACTGCTGGAATTTACGAAATTTATATTGTATTTTTCAGGCGCACTGGTACAATGTTCGATACAGAGGCAGCTCCTACCTGCCAGAGATTGTACGAAGAGATGACCTTGTAGAGCGTCCGGTATGAGAGTTTGGCCATTATTTCTGAAGTATGTTTTCTTTGACTTTGATTTTTACACATCTATTTATTTTTAGGACCCAGTTGTTTTGGCTTTTGACATTGAGACCACCAAACTCCCGCTGAAGTTCCCAGATGCAGAAACAGATCAGATTATGATGATTTCATACATGATTGATGGTCAAGTAAGTTTTGTTACTTTACATATTTAGGTTTATGTTATTTTTTCCCTGACAATTCTATATTCTGTTTTTGCCACATAAGGGGTTTCTTATTACAAACCGAGAGATTGTCTCTGACAACATTGAGGATTTTGAATTCACTTCTAAACCAGAGTATGAAGGTCCATTTACAGTATTCAATGAAGATGATGAGGTACATTTTCTGATACCTCTCTGTACTAGAGCAGTTGATTAGAATTGATATTAGTTATGTTTAATCTGGATGTTGTCTATAGGTTGCCCTTCTTAAAAGGTGGTTTGATCATGTTCAAGAAACAAAACCAAACATTTTTGTGACCTACAACGGAGACTTTTTTGATTGGTGAGTTCATGTTTTTGACTGTCACACACTGATATATATTGACTATGGCTGCAGTCAATGTAAATGTTGCATTCCATCTTTTATTGTCAGGCCATTTGTAGAAACAAGGGCAAGCCTTCATGGACTGAGCATGTACAGAGAGACTGGTTTTCAAAAGGACAGTCAAGGAGAATACAAGTCCAGTCAAGCCATCCACATGGACTGCTTAAAGTAATAATGCACATTAATGTCAGTCTGTGTATGTGCTGAAAGATATTTATAATTTAAGTTAAATTTACTTTTTATAGATGGGTAAAGAGAGACAGCTACCTGCCAGTGGGAAGCCATAATCTGAAGGCAGCAGCCAAAGCCAAATTAAGCTACGACCCTGTGGAGCTGGATCCGGAAGAAATGTGTCGTATGGCAACTGAGGAGCCCCAGGTAAAAAACCTTTCAAAACGTCAATGTGTTATATGTAATTTTAGTTTTTTGTTTTGATGAAATTCTTTGTTGCTTTTGTCAGACTTTAGCTACATACTCTGTCTCTGATGCAGTGGCCACATATTACCTCTACATGAAATACGTTCACCCCTTCATCTTTGCTTTGTGCACAATCATCCCAATGGAGCCAGATGAGGTTTGTCTAAATTAAATTTGAACATTTTTTTAATATTTCAGTTTCCAACTACATATCCTTTGTTTACTCAGGTGCTGCGAAAAGGCTCTGGGACTCTGTGTGAAGCATTGTTGATGGTGCAAGCCTTTCACGCCAACATCATCTTCCCAAACAAACAAGAGCAAGTCTTTAACAAGCTCACTGATGACGGCCATGTTTTAGATTCAGAGACCTATGTTGGAGGACACGTGGAGGCGCTGGAGTCTGGTGTTTTCCGTAGTGACATTCCCTGTCGTTTCAAAATGGTATCTATCCCCTAGTCTTACTTTTCAAATATTTAAAAAATGTTTTTAATATTGATCAGATGCAATTTGATAACTTCCATTATTACAGAACCCAGCTGCATTCGACTTTCTTTATCAGAGAGTTGAGCGCACGATGCGTCATGCCATTGAGGAGGAAGAGAATATTCCTTTGGAACAGGTTACAAACTTTAATGAGGTATGTTTTCTTTTGATCTACAATAATACACTTATACCTAATAGAATTTCATTAAGACATTACATATATACATCTTCAGGTTTGTGACGAGATAAAAAAGAAGTTGATGTCCCTAAAAGAGGTTCCCAATAGGATTGAGTGCCCACTAATTTACCATTTAGACGTTGGTGCCATGTACCCCAATATCATCCTTACCAACCGCCTTCAGGTAGACTATCAAGAAGATGATTTGCTGTTTTTTACATGTATCTTTACTTTTATACATTGCCTTTCACAGCCATCTGCAATGGTGGATGAGGCCACGTGTGCTGCTTGTGACTTCAATAAACCTGGAGCCACTTGTCAGAGAAGGATGACATGGCAGTGGAGAGGAGAAATCAGTCAGTACTTTTACACAACCATTTATCAAAATGGTTAAACCAAAGCAGATACAGTGTATAGGTTTACATGAAGGCGTTAAAATGCTTCTGTCTGTTTTGCAGTGCCCGCCAGTCGCAGTGAGTTTCATAGAATTCAGCAACAACTTGAGTCAGAAAAGTTTCCTCCGATGTTTCCTAATGGTCCACCCCGAGCTTTTCATTCACTGAACCGAGAGGAACAGGCCAAACATGAGAAGAAACGCCTGGCTGGTATGTTTTCCTCATAACCACTGTACTAGTAAAATGCAAACAATAAAATGAAAACAATAGATAGTTAGATAGATAGTCTTTTTGTTTGCAGATTATTGTAAAAAGGCCTATAAGAAGGTACATGTCACCAAACTGGAGGAGCGAGTCACCACCATCTGTCAAAGAGAAAACTCTTTTTATGTCGATACAGTGAGAGCATTCAGAGATCGGCGATATGATTTCAAAGGACTTCACAAGGTAGTTTTGAAGCTCCTTACTACCACCACCACCATTCCTACTATTAAGTTGTCAACTCATAGCCTTTTGTGTTTTAAGGTTTGGAAAAAGAAACTGTCGGTTGCTCAGGAAAGCGGTGATGCCGCTGAGGTCAAACGCTGTAAGAACATGGAGATCCTGTATGAGTCTCTACAGCTGGCTCACAAGTGTATCCTTAACTCCTTCTACGGCTATGTCATGAGGAAGGGGTATGTGTTAACACTACTATGAACCTATTTTATGTAGCTGCCAATGATCTGAGCCAGATATTCTTTTGCTTTTTCATTAGGGCACGCTGGTACTCCATGGAGATGGCTGGCATTGTGTGTCACACTGGAGCTAACATCATCACTCAGGCCAGAGAGCTCATTGAGCAAATAGGGTGATTATAATCTTAATACAATTACTGAAATGACCACTTTAGACCGACATCCACCACACTACTTTGTTAGTGTAGCTCTGCTGATGTATGATATTGATTACATTTCTCTAGTTTCTATTTTAGAACTTACCCTTTTTGCTTTGCTCAGTGTTTTGAAGCCTGAGTATCTATGCTAATTCTGCTTTTTTATTTTGGGCCGATTAGAAAGATTAGGGAAGATATAGTCTGGTACTACCCAAGTAAAATCTCCTTACAGTAAAACAAACGGATGCAGAGTTAATCTAATTGGATAGATTATAATTATCTGTCAAAGAAATATTGTATGACTAAATTTAGATTAGTAATGGTAAATCGTTTGAAAGGGAAAGTTTCCAGGCCCATTTCACTGTACTATAAGAACCTAATTTGGATTTGTCTGTAGGATTGAGAGTCAGCATTTCAATATTTAATTTCTTTGTTTTTGTTTGTTACAGGAGACCTCTTGAGTTGGACACTGATGGTATCTGGTGCGTCCTCCCCAACACTTTTCCAGAGAACTTTGTTGTGAAGACAAGCAATGAGAAAAAGCCAAAGGTCACTATCTCTTACCCCGGGGCTATGCTGAACATCCTGGTGAAAGAAGGATTCACTAATAACCAGTATCATGAACTGGTTGATCCTGCATCTCTCACTTATACCATTAAATCAGAAAACAGTATCTTCTTTGAGGTTGATGGTCCCTATCTGGCCATGATCCTTCCTGCTTCTAAAGAGGAAGGCAAAAAGCTGAAAAAAAGGTATTTTCTCTTGTTTTGTGTATGTATTATTATGCAATTGTGTATGTATTATTATGCAGAGTTATAATTTCTATTGTTTACTTTGGTGCTATAAGATTAATCCTTAAAACCCCCCTTTGCAATTGATCGGTTTTTAATTACTAAGCAACAAGTTTGTCAGTAAATTGATACTTTTTTGTGACATTAACATTTTGTGTGTGTGTGTGATAGATACGCTGTATTCAATGAGGATGGTTCTCTGGCCGAGCTCAAAGGTTTTGAAGTGAAAAGAAGAGGTGAACTACAGCTCATTAAGATCTTTCAGTCGTCCGTGTTTGAAGCTTTTCTCAAAGGCACAACTCTCGAAGAGGTGTACGCTTCTGTGGCCAAGGTTGCAGATTATTGGCTTGATGTTCTTTACAGCAAGGTTATTGGAAATATATTTTTAATGCTTGAAAGAAAGGAATGTAAAACAGCATTAATTGACTTTGTTTTCATTTACAGGCTGCTAATATGCCAGATGCAGAGTTGTTTGACCTGATCTCAGAGAATCGCTCCATGTCTAAAAAGCTGGAGGACTATGGAGAACAGAAGTCAACATCTATCAGCACTGCAAAGAGACTGGCTGAGTTCCTGGGAGACCAAATGGTGAAGGATGCTGGCTTGAGCTGCCGATATGTGATCTCTCGAAAACCTGAGGGATCACCTGTTACTGAGAGGTTGGCCTAATATCTGTTTTTCTTTATATACTTTATTAACTTCAGCAGTCATACTGTATATGCTGTTACTGCATTTTTATGTGTCTTGAGGTTGACCCTGATTGACTTTTCTCCATTAGAGCAATTCCATTGGCTATTTTCCAAGCAGAGCCCAGTGTAAAGAAACATTTCCTCAGGAAGTGGTTAAAGATGCCAAGCCTGCATGACCTAGATATTCGCTCGGTTAGTAGGGAAAACATCATAAATTGTCATAAATGTTTGTAGATTCTTAAATGGAATCAAATGTGAAAAAAAGATTGTTTATTGTTTACTCTTTACAGATTGTGGATTGGAGTTACTACATTGAAAGACTGGGCAGTGCTATTCAGAAAATTATCACTATTCCAGCAGCTCTTCAACAGGTACAAATAATACTATTTTATCTTAGTTATTTTTAATCGCATTAGTGATTATTTGTTTGTTTATTTTAAGGTGAAAAACCCAGTACCAAGAGTCAGACATCCCGACTGGCTCCATAAAAAGCTTCTGGAAAAAAATGACATCTATAAGCAAAAGAAAATCAGTGAACTGTTTACAAGCGAGGGCAAGAGACAGGTGAATGTTTTGTGAACTTTTGGTCCTAAAATGTATATATTTATTGTTCTTTTATATTATATCTTTACCCATTACCTCTTTTTAGGTTGCTCATCAGCCCCTTGAAGCAGGACAGACTGCAGACATTGAGGATTTTGGGAGGCCAGCCCGGCCTCTACAGCCAGCCGTTCTGATCAGCACAAAAAGAAAAAGGGCTTCACAGGGAGAGGACAGCCAGGAGTCCCAGGACCTAGAGCTCACCCAGTCCTGGAGAGAGATCCTGGGACCCCCTCCACCCATGGGATCCACAAAGGTACTGCATTTATTTTTTAGCTGTGAGAAGTCAGAATAAGCAAGTATAGCCTATATTCTACAGAAAAGAAAAGAAAATTTTCACCAACCGATTAGTCAACTAAGAAACTAAAGGCTGTCAGCCTTGTAATTTACATATAGACTTGGTAAATACCTTATGTTTGATAATTGTATGCCAATTAACCACCAAATTGCTGTATAAATATTTGTTTTACAGGAGCAGCATTTGGTTTGGCTGCGATACCATAAGAAAAAGTGGGAGCTGCAGCTGAGGCAGAGGAAGGAGAGGAAGAAGAGACGGAGGCTTCTGGACGGTGAGGCTCATGCTTCTGGAGGAGGGGTGATCAGAGACGGACCCGCCACTGGACTGGGGAGTTTTCTACGAAGAACCGCACGCAGCATCTTAGACATGCCCTGGCAGATTGTGCAGGTAGTTGTTTATTAATGTATCCTCTTCTGGGTTTATTGGGACTCTAGGCTATCCCAGATTAATTGGGGCTGAAGTGGGATACATACAGTACTATACAGTTATTTACAGTGCTGACCGGGCTGACAGTTAAGAGTACTATGGAAAACTAACATATAAAACTATAAACGTAAGAAAAATGCTACACCTAATAATGGTTTTGTTTTAACTTCCAGATTGCTGAGACCAGTCACCCAGGCCTGTACAAGCTCTGGGCCGTGATAGGCAATGATCTCCACTGCATGAAGCTCAATATCCCACGAGTGTTTTATGTCAATCAGAAAGTCCCAAAACAAGAGGAGGGTGCCACATACAAAAAGGTATAAGTACAGTAATGTAACTGAATATTTGATCAGATTTCTAAGTTGAATGATTTGTCTGCAGGTGAACCGCATGCTCCCTCGTTCCAACATGGTGTATTATCTTTATGAGTACTGTGTCCCTGAGGATATGTATCAGGAGCACATCAATGAAATCAACGCTGACCTTTCTGCACCTGACATCGAGGGAGTCTATGAAACACAGGTACAGTTTAAGGGAGCATTACTTCAAAGATAATAGTTTTAATGAACATTAATTACTGAAGACAAGTTCATAGCAGTTTGCTAAATAAGTGTAACGTATGTTGACTCTCTCAGGTCCCCCTGTTGTTTCGTGCTCTGGTGCAGCTTGGTTGTGTGTGCATGGTTAATAAACATGTTGTCAGAGCTCTTGCTGGAAGAGAGGCTGACACTTTTGATCTGGAGCATCTAGAGATGAGGTCTCTGGCCCAGTTCAACTACCTCGAACCAGGTATGTTCGAAATATAGAAAAAATAAGAAAAATAACCGTTTTTTAATTTAAAATGTATTTTATCTGCTATTTCAGGGAGTGTTCGTCACATGTACCTATACCATCATAGCCAGGGTCAGAAGGCTCTCTTTGGTCTTTTCATCCCATCACAACGCAAAGCTAGTGTCTTCATCCTGGATACAGTAAGGGTTTTCTTACTAATGTCTTCAAGTTTGACCCTTAATCAATATGATGGAACATCAATTCAAAATCAATGTAATTCTTTTAAGGTTCGAAGCAACCAGATGCCAAACCTGAGTAACCTGTACACAGCTGAACGCACTGCGCTGCTGGAGAAGACCACAGAGGAGCTGCTACCTCCAGAGAAACATAACTTTGAGGTTCGTGCTGAGAGTGATGTGAAAGCCATCTATCGCGCATTGCAGCGTATCTTGCTAAACTATAAGGTAAACGGGTATATGCATTCATATGAAGTAAACATCAGTGATCAAATGCTGTTAATTTAATATTTGAAATAAATCTCTTGTTTAGGAAGAGCGTCGGGGACCCACACTGATTGCAGTTCAGTCAAACTGGGAGTTGAGGAGGCTGGCTTCAGGGATGGCTGTGCTGGAGGAGTTCCCTGTTGTTCCTGTGCATGTCATTGATGAGATCAACTATAATGTCCTCGACTGGCAAAGGCACGGAGCACGACGCATGATTCGACATTACCTTAACCTGGACAGCTGCCTGTCACAGGCTTTTGACATGGCAAGGTATCGAGTGTAGAGACCTTAAGCTGTATGTACACATGTGTATTATTACTTGAACAGTATTATCATGTTTCTTCATTTCAGGTATTACCACTTGCCAGTAGGAAATCTGCCTCAGGATGTTTCTATATTTGGTTCTGACTTGTTTTTGGCGAGACATCTACGAAAACACAACCACCTGCTGTGGCTGTCACCCACGTCCAGACCTGATCTCGGAGGAAAAGAGGCTGACGACAGTCGCCTCGTGATGGAGAGTGATGACAGGAGCTCTGTGGAGATCAATGCTCAAGGCTGCTACTCTACTGGTAAACAGATCAGAGAACAGTGCCTTTTGTTTTTTAATTGTGCCTAATTTGATTAAACACATTTTTACCTTTTCACATCAGTCTGTGTGGAGCTGGACTTGCAAAGCCTGGCAGTTAACACAATTCTCCAATCACAACATGTGAACGACATGGAGGGCGGGGCCAGTGTGGGTGTCAGTTTTGATGTGATCCAGCAGGCCTCTCTGGAGGACATGATGTCAGGAAACCAAGGAACCAGTTCACTGGCAAGCTATGATGAAACTGCTCTTTGCTCCAACACTTTCAGGTTCAGTCTCAAACGTATCTAGATGAATTTACAGAGGTGTATTTTACTATTTTACTAGTATACATTTTACTATTGTGCAGGATCCTAAAGAGCATGGTTGTTGGTTGGGTCCGGGAGATCACTCAGTATCAGAATGTGTACGCAGACAACCAGGTGATGCACTTCTATCGATGGCTGCGCTCGCCCAGCTCTCTGCTCTACGACCCTGCCCTGCACCGTACACTGCACAACATGATGAAGAAGGTCTTCCTCCAGTGAGTGCTACTAAGTTACCATTTGTTCTCCTCATGTTTGCCAGTTTATGTGGCCCCCTTTAAAATGAGATTGTCCTAAAGGACATTCATGAGAAATGGCACATACTGTATTTATAGAATTGATCTTTTTCCTCTTTGTTTCAGGTTGATTGCTGAGTTCAAACGTCTTGGCTCCACTGTGGTGTACGGAAATTTCAACAGAATAATGTTGTGTACAAAAAAGCGAAGAATAGATGATGCCATTGGTTACATAGATTACATCACTAACAGGTTAGATATACAGTAGTAACATAATGTGATTGTGGATATTGATTATTGTCTGTTAATTGTTCTCACTCTGTTTCTCCTTGCAGTATTCACTCCAGAGAAATCTTCCACTCATTGTCCATTTCTTTTTCTCGATGTTGGGAGTTCCTCATGTGGATGGACCCAGCCAATTACGGAGGTGTAAAAGGCAAGCTGCCTTCTGGTGTTTTGTATGGAGAGGTACTGTGTAATGTCCTCTATTTAACATAATTCATACATCATCTACCTTTTTTAGCTGTTAAGTCGATACATTTGTTGATTACTAACACCTTTAGGATGGGTCAAAGAAGAAAAAAGCTAAAGGACAAAATGGAGAAGAAGATGGCAGTGAGGAAGAGGATGAAGAAGAGCCTGAGGATGAGGATGATGGAGAGACAGATGAAGTAGAAGATCTAATCGAGAGCAGCTGGAACATCATGCAGTACCTGCCTCAAACTGCCTCCTGTCAAAAATACTTCCTTATGATTGTCTCCGGTAAATATAGATTACTTTATATCCAATATGTATTTAATAATATCAGTGCAAGTGAGCCATCTTCTATACATTGTCTATCTCAGCCTACATTGCAGCAGTCTACCACAGCATGAAAGAGGAGGTGCGACGTAATGCTCCTGGAGCCACACCAATAAAAAGACGAGGAGGCAGTCAGGCTACTCAGCAGACAGTTGGGGACCTGAGCGCTCTTCCTGGTGAGATAGTGTTGTGTACTTTGATTTTTTTCCTATTACTGTAATTACTTTACCACAATACGTAAACTTTGTAATCCTTTGTGAAACTACTTATGACTTTGGTTGACTGTAATACTTGGTGTACTTGCCAGACATTTTCTTTTACTATTTCCTTGTGACATGGAAACCCAAAATATAATGAAATATAATGACACTTTTTGGGAGTTTTAATTACTGCCACTTTACACCAAAATGACAACAGTGGATAAGCAGGGTGGAGCTTGCTTTTACAGGACACACTGTAGGCTCTTTCATTATTTGGTACCAAGATACATCAAAACTGATAGTCCTAATATAAACATTGATTTAAACAAAAATCCAACTTACCAACTTCTTTGTGTTTGTAGGTACTGTATCTACAGTAAATTTGTTTCTATTATCTTCTAGGAACAATTTCTTTCTCTCAGGAATATGTTTCTGGTGAACTGACCCAGAACATTTTCACCATTACTCAAAAAATCCAGAAAAAGGTCACAGGAACCAGAGGTGTGGCTCAACCCTCTGAGCTGTTCCCAGTCCTACCTGGGTCCCACCTACCACTCAACAACCCAGCACTGGAGTTTATCAAATATGTCTGCCAGGTACAGCTTTAAACTTTTGCACAAGCTACAGTACCACTCTTGTAAGTGAGCAAAAAATACTAAATAGTACAGCATAATATTGGTCATCTGAGGAATTATGTTTTTTGTTTTAAAGAGCAAGGGAACACAGTTGTTCATTTGTTTTTGACCAGGTGCTCTCATTGGATGCCAACATCACAAATCAAATTAACAAGTTAAAAAGAGACCTCCTGCGTCTTGTGGATGTGGGGGAGTTTTCTGACGATGCTCAGTTTCGTGACCCATGTCAGTCCTATGTACTCCCTGAAGTCATCTGCCATCACTGCAACTTCTGTCGAGACCTGGATCTCTGCAAGGATCCTTCAATAGCACAAGTAAATATCTAGCAAACTAGCACTGTAAAATCTCAGTTGAATTTGTCACCTAATATCTATTTAACTACTTTTTTAAGGATGGATCGGTGTTGCCGCAGTGGTTTTGTTCCAACTGTCAGGCTCAGTATGAGACAGAGTCCATAGAGATGGCCCTGGTGGAAGCTCTGCAGAAGAAGCTAATGAGCTACACACTGCAAGACCTGGTAAGTATCTGTTATGTTGTAGAAAGCACTGGAGAAAGTGTTAAGATGCCTGCCATTTCTAGCATTTAAAAATGTTTTTCTTAATTTTTTAGGTTTGCACTAAATGTAAAGGAGTTAAAGAGGCAAACATGCCCCTTTATTGCAGATGCGCAGGAGACTTTGACCTCACTTTCTCAACAAAGGTATTCGTCTTTTAAATGTTTACACAACAGTTTGTTATGGTTTGTGTTCTAAAGTCTTTTTGTGTCTCTAGAGTTTTTCTGAGGAGATCACAGTATTTCAGAATATAGCGTCCCACTACAACATGAACTTCTTGGGAGAGACCATTGATTGGCTTCTGGCGATGAGCCCACATCTGAATCAAAAGGCTCACTAAATGTTACATGTTACATTACACTAACATCTTGATTTTAATTAATACCCATATTTACTGAAATGTTGTTTAGCACTTAATGAATATTTTGAAATCATCAGATATTTCTCCAAGGGTTATTTTTTTTATTGTGATAAATAAAATGTAGTTTTTGACATT
>JAVQJW010155377.1:0-14430 GCA_036025195.1 Hypseleotris klunzingeri
TAAACCAGGACTGAACCAGGACTAAAACAGGACTAAACCATAACTAGATTAGAACTGAACAAAGCTTGAAACAATATCAGGACTAAACCATGAACAGCCCAGGTCTAAATGAAGACTAAAGTAAGTCTAAACTAGGACCAAGACTGAACCAGGACTGTACTAATACTAAACCAGGCCAAGATCAGCAGGACTGAACCAAGCTCAAAACCAAAACAATATCAGGACTAAACCAGAACTAAACCAGGACTGAACCGGTTTTAAACTTGGACTTAACCAGATCCAAACCAAGACAATATCATAACTAAACTGGTACTAGATCAGGACTAAACCGGGTTTGAATTTGTCTCATATTTTAAAGTTTATGTGTAACATCAGTAGCAAAGACAATAGACTAGGAAGGAGTGTGTTCTGTGTGGGGCAGAGCAGAAGGAAGAAGGCGACCTGTTGTGAATTTCAATTAATGCTTTTACGTAACTACAATCACTCCCTTCACACTCACCTCTACTTCTGTCTCCACTGTCTGTTCCTTTGTCTTTCATTTTCTTATTTTTTACTTATTATTTCTTGTTGAATCACAGGTTCATTTAAGTCCAGATGCACTCAGCAGTCGGGGAACCATTATGTTATCTATCAAGTTCATACCAGAAGGATTTGAGGGTGAGACTAAGATGCCCGCAATGAATATAAATTATGTATCAGTCTTATTTTAATTGTATTTTCTTTGTTAAGGTGGTGGTCTGCCTCTGACTGGGGAGCTACATATCTGGTTAAGAGAGGCTCAAAGTCTCCTGTCTAATAAAGGAGGTCCGCTGAATTCTTTTGTGAGATGGTGAGACACTCTTTTTATTATTAGCTAATAAAATGTATATCACTGCACGTTGTGAATCAAGTAACTGGGGAAATATGTAACTTATCTTGAGGTAAGTGGTTAGGGCTCCTGCCTCTTAGCAAGAAGGTTGTGGGTTCCATTCTCTGATGTAGTCTGTATGTCTTTCTTGTGTTACGGTGGATTCTCACAGGGCACTTTGACTTTGTTTCACCATCCAAAGACATGCATGCATTTGGGCAACAAGTAAATGTAAGTTAGTCAGGGAGTGATGAGTGAATGGTTGTCTGTCTGTATACATGTATCTGTGTCAGCCCTGCGACTATTTAGCCTTTGTTCAGGATGTTTTTGATGCTGGAAATGGAACCCATTACACGTGTCTCCCAAATGGTAAACACAAAATGATGAATGACTGTTACTTACCTTACATAGACTACATAAACAGTTAGATAATATGTTCAGGATACATTTAAATAACACAATCTTTTACTCTTCTACCATTAGCTACATTCTCCCAGATGCTAGCCGTGAGAGTGGTCAGAAGACACGTATTGTAAAGCAGACCATTAGCCCGACCTATAACCACACAATGGTGTACGATGGTTTCCACACGACTGACCTGAGAGAGGCCTGTGCTGAGCTGACGGTCTGGCAACGAGAGGGACTAAAGACACATATACTCGGAGGAATACGACTCAGCTGTGGCACTGGTGAGGGTCATTTTAAGAGTATGTTTCATTTTTTTGTACTTTTTTCACCTATTTACACACAGACATAATTACCATATTAAATTACTTTTACTAAAATTGAGTCATGACTTTTTATTTGAGTTATATTATTTAAAATCTTGACACTGCAACTCCTACACATTTTCAAATCACGGTCTTCACAATTATTATACTCATTTAATTTGACTTGAATCACTACTTTCTACTCCCAGTTATATTATTTAAAGGTTTGACACTACTTCTAAATGAGTACACTTTTACTAATCATGCTCTTCAATCATCTAACTGTGGATGTAGTTAGTATTTGTTGTCAGTGCACAAGAGTTTACTGTTGGCATTTCAGGCATTTCATACAGTCCTGTCATCCGAGCGGGGTCACTTGTTGGTGTCTAAAAGTACTTGTTACAATGTACTGTTAAATGCTAATACAAGTGTTTATTAACTGTAGTAATACAAGCTTGAACTGTAGATTCATTTGTTCTTTCTAAGCTTTGAGGCAATATCTAACTTTTTTCTAGGTAAGAGTTATGGTGAGCCTGTGCCATGGATGGACTCTACAGAAGAAGAGGTTTCTCTGTGGAACTCACTGATTGAAAACCCAAACCACTGGATCGACGCCTCTCTCCCCATCAGGACTGACCTACAGAAACGACAATAACACTACTGACTCTGGACATCCTGTTTATAGACACTTAATGTAGGCACAAAGTGGAGGTGCAATATTATGAATGAATGAGTGGATTTATTTAAAACAAATCTGACTGCTTTTGTATGTGTCATTGTCTTAATCGTGTAATTACTTATTTTAGAATCACCAGAGTTACAAATTGTGAATATTAGTATGTTTACTAAGATGAGATTATTTTAAATGATGTAAACAAAACTGCATTTTAATAAAATGATGCTGAATTGTTCTTTATTAATCCATTACTTTTGACTCTTTAAATTATTGTATATCTTTGCCTATGTGCATGATTTTGACCAGCAGATGGCAGTATCCACTCCAGGTAAAAACAAGCCTATGCCTGGGACAAATAAGTAGGAAATATTTACTTGCACTTAGCAAATTGCTTTTTAAACTGGTCATGGTTCGCACATGCAACATGCCAATTACAGCTTTTTCATGTGACACGTTTTCACGTTATTATAGTGCTTTTACGCACACATTTGTGCGCAATGAATGCGCAATGTTGCTCGAGAATTCAGCAATGTGCCGTTGCCCTGGTGACTGCGGCCAAACATACTCTGGGAGCTGAGAGCTCTGGTATTTTCAAGAACAGTACCAAAAAAAGTCTGTAATAATGAACCGAAAACAAATGGAGAATATCACTGACAAAATGTCTAAACACGCGGAGCACTGTGAGTATTGTTTAAAATGAAGTATGCGCATATATGCAGATAACACGTGTTTAACCCATTTATTTTTAACTCTGAAAATAGTTAGTAAAGCTGAGATTGAGTGTCTCAATCGGGAGTTTCATGTGCTGCTGGGAGAACAGAGCTTCCATGGAAAATCAGTCCCAGGCCTGGACCGAGGCAAGTTCAGAAGTGTGCTCCATCACACGTTTAACATCACAGACGACATGATCATGGACGGAGGTGAGACACTCTATCATTTGTAAATATTAACAGGAAATGTAGATAAGTCTTTAACAAATTGTGTTTGTCTCTTGCAGCCTTCAGAACTTTTGACAAAGATAATGATGGCTTTTTAAGTGTCAGAGAATGGATTGGTGGATTATCTGTTTTTCTTCGAGGAACATTGAATGAAAAAATAAAATGTAGATCTGTTAAAAACATTTATGAATTGTACCTGCAACAACCTATTTAAACTTACATATTTCCTTTATCAACAGACTGTTTCACTCTGTATGATCTAAACGGTGACGGCTACATCTCCAGAGAAGAGATGTTTCATTTATTGAAGAACAGTTTGACTCGACAGCCCAACGAGGAGGACCCAGACGAGGGAATCAAGGATCTAGTGGAAATTACACTCAAGAAAATGGTCAGATATAGTTTTCTCAATCACATTTTTTCTAAACTCTCTGCTGTATATCTACAAATCTCACAGTATTTAGTTTTTGCTGCCTGGATATGTTACTTTGTCTGTTGCTCTCTCCAGGATCATGACCACGATGGAAAACTTTCTTTATTAGATTTTGTAACAGCAGTGAGAGAGGAGAACTTATTGCTTGAGGCATTTGGACCGTGCCTCCCAGACCCTACGGTAATCACATAATGCTGCAATTTTACAACATTGTCTGTAGTTCAATTTGAGTAACTTACTTATGTTGTTTTCTCCTCTTTCAGGTTATTGATACATTTGAAGAACGTGTATTTAAGCAAGAAGAAGAAGAATAAACCCATTTAATTTGTGAAACTTTTCTTTTAATATTATTTTTTACAAAACTATTTTAAAAAATCTGCAAAACTCAAATCCTACGTCGTGGTTTCACCTTTTTCTCCACTGGCTTAACTTCAGGGACTGATTCCACCTAAAAAAAAGACATATTTTCCTATTAACGGTGAACATTTTTTAACTTTTTCACAAAATAATCATGTTTTTTACCTGTTTCAATGTACTACGGATCAGATTTACTGTTGTATTCAATGATGAGTCCTCCATGTCTAGTTTAGGCATCTCTGGCAACTTTGGTCCAATAAATGTCCCACTTTGAGAGAGAGGTACATTTTTTGTTTGTAATAATTGTCTAATCTCCTCTTCTGCATTGCGTTTTCTTTTCTCTAACTGTGTAGTCCGTGGTAGAAACCTTACAACCGGAGGCGGAGGTCGGGTATGTTGGTCCTTTTGTCCTTTGTATTTGTTGGTTTGTTGGTCTGGCTGTGTAGAAAGGCTGCTAGTACTTTGCTGTTGTCTAGTATCAACAATAGCATTATGTAAAGTCCCCATTTTATCCTCAGTGGGTAAACATCCATAGTGACTGTTGTATCCTGGATAGGGATATTCCTGAGGAGGCAAAGGAAGTAGAGGAAAACCGGAATAATGTCCTGTTGAGCACTCCGTTGGATTATGATCAACCGGTTTATCAGGTTTTGAGGCAGTTGTCTTTGGTGGTGATGGTGCATTTGATGTGGTGGGCTCTATGGAAATGTCTTCTGCTTGTCGTTTTTGTCTTGCTTTGTACAAAAAGATTTTTATAAACAATTATTAAAAATGATAATTATGGTTAGAAAATGTAATTGTATAAAATAAAAATAGTTCTGCTAACTTTACTGCAGTTTTGAGCAATGCTTCACAACCTGTCAAATAGTGGGACATAATTTCATCCATAATTATTCTATTGTTGTAACCTATTTTTACAGGACAAACAACATTTAGGTTTTAAATAGGCTGAACATAATAACTAAATTAAACTTAGACCCATGTCTTTTTTTAATCACCTTTTTGGCATATTTATTGTAAAATCGTTCACCATTTTATGTAACTTTATGTAAAAAAGCATGTGTACATACCAATATTGTGCACAGTTCTCATTATGTATTTCCTCCGGTCTAAAAGCTTCAGTCTGGTGTCCTCCACTGTCTCATATTCCGGGACATAACACACATGCAGCACCCCTCCATAAAAACTCTTCTCATCCATGTGTCGTTTTGCTGCCCTGAAAAAAAACATCAGAAATATTATAGAAAATGTTTCAATACAATCTATAGTAACATTATGAACTACATCTTGTACCTGGCGCTTGTGATTTTCTGAAATTTGACCAGATAGACCTCAGTGAACTGTTCAGCGGGATACTCGTCCAGGGGCCTGTACTCCTCCACTGTCCCGTACAGAGCACACAGTTGGATCAGCTCATTCATCACACCAATCGCTGGGACCCCCTGAATCATCACATAGCAGGACTCAAGATTGATGGTATAGACCTGGAACATATTTGAGTGGAATATATATCTTGATAGAGGTCTATTTTTCCACTAAAAGACATAGTAATCAATCACAATAAATGAGTATAGTACATATGCTTTTAAAATGTATCTGCTTATACTTGAATTAATAGAATTTATAAGCTAAAAATATAAAAGAATATAGAGGGAGAGTGGGTGGCGAATCAGGCAGATTGGCCACTGTTCAAAGCGCCTCGTTATATGACCACATTTATTTGTGACATTATCTTACCTTAACAGCCCTATCCTTTCTCCCTTCTCTATATTTGGGTCGAGAAATACATATTCTCCTTTGTTCGTGGTGTTTATAGACTTCATGAGCTGTCCAACAATCGGGTTTGTTGCTGACAGGGGCCGCCATCTTCGTTTTTGACTGTAAGGTTTGAGCGTTTCAGAATAAAAGCCGTACCGCATAATTGCCATATACACTGCACGTGTATTAAACGGGTGAGCTCTTATTTTGAAGGTATATTACTCCTTGTTGATTGCTTTGGTCTGGATATGTAAACACAGAGTACATTGATCGACAGTGAGGATTTTGTTAGCAAGGAAAGCGTGTAAAACTTTACAAAAGGTAGATAGGTCATGTCAGAGAAATGTTTTCTAACCAGGGCATTCACCCCGTCACTATTATCTTCACCAACACAAAGAACTGCTTTCTGCATATTCCACCGAAGTTAGTATCGCATCTATTACTGAATGAGGTAAGTTTAGCCTAGCTGTGCATTTGCAAATTACATGCGTGAACTGATAAATCTTTATTTGATTATCATTTAAGGCAAAGTATTGGATAAATAGTTTAATTGCTGAGTCTGTGCACATAGTAATCTCTGCGTACATGTTATTATTATGCTCTAAATCAAGAACCAGGATGCACAGAACAGGATATGAAATTGAAAACATTTACTAATGTCAATATGTCAATAGTCTTTGTGTTTTAATAATTGTCTGTGACCTTTATGTGTTGCAGAACCAGGCTTTAGAGTTATCTTGGGGCAATGGTTCTTCAGTTTTTCTTAGCTGGACATACAATAGAAGCTCCTCCAGTTATGACAGCCACAGAGTCGAGCTGTGTCGCCAACTGGGAGAAAAGCTGGGCCTTGAGGATGGAGAGCAGGTAAAACAACTTGCAACAATTAGGCATAACATAATGACTATCTGCCAAATATCTGTGGTCATATATACCAAACCCCCAGTCTTGAAGTATTTAATATGTTGACCTATAGTTTTTCCTCCTTCTAACACACACATTTTGAGGATACAATATTTACTTGCTCAATATCCACCCACTAACACGAGCCATGCTGAAGAAATAATTGTTGTGTTATTTTTATTTTGCCTCAGTAGTCAAAAAGTTATGCCTCACCCTAGTATGTCATTGCATTGTGAATTGTTTTTATTATTATTATAGTCAAGTCATCCACACTAATAGTTATGTTGTGTCATATAGGGTTTCATCAAGCCATGTCGCCAGGTGTCATCTGTGCATCAAGTGTTTGTAGAGCCAGTCTCCTTTGATGACTGGGATATTTTGGTGGGTCAAGTTTCCTATAATTTTCTAATATTAACTTCATTTTGACAAGTAATATATTGCATAAACCTGGGCATTTTTTATTCATTTACACCACAGGAACTCCACAGTGCTGCCTTGGAGACTCAACTGCTTGATCAGATCAGAGTAGTCTTCCAGGATGCAGTGTTTCCTGTTTGGGTGGACAGTCACACCGCTATATACATCCAAATAGGTGAGGCTTAGACCTATTTTTCTGCTTTCAAGACAAACTTCCAGGGTGAACTTTAATCTTAAACACTTTGCTTAACGAATGGCATATAAGTGATAAACTAGATCTTTTTTATTTTCTACAGCCTCATTCCTACCTTCTGTCCCATTTGGTCGCCTAGAACAATTCACAGAACTAATTGTATCTCCCAAAACCCGTCCTGACGTCAACAATTTTAGCAGATCCCCTTTAAAACAAAGCAAGAATCCTCAACAACATCACAGGCACCAAAACCCTGACTCCTCCAATCTTTCAGCACAGCAAAACCAGCAATGGGGAGGAATAGCTGATTTGAGAAGCCTACTGCGCTACATGCTGACGGGTGGTCCAGTAAAAGAGATTCCATGTGTCCCTAATATCCCAGCCGTTATCACAGATTCACTATATAGAGTTTGTGGTGCGCCTCCGGATTCACTATGCACTATAAGCCACTTTGCCACTGATGTTGTGCATGTATTTCCTATAAACCATGGACTAAATGTAACAACTACTGGTGGTCAGTCACAAATCACATACGGAGTGCTGTCTAAAGTCCCATTTCGTAAAGACGCCAAGGAGAAAGCTAAGCAAGAGAGTAAGAAAAACACACCAAAAGTCACTGGGAATGCTGGTGAGGAAACTGTGAAAGAAGAGAAAGCAGTTGTGGTCAGGGTAGTGTATCGTGGTACTGAAACATCACCACACAAAAGTCTTAAAGGAGCAATCCACAATGGAAAAGTATGGGTAAGACTACAGATTTGATTAAATGATTATTAATTGATTCCTTAAGTTTTATCCCAAAAAATATATGTAATTTCTTTTTTTAGATCCCACAACCACTCGCCACTAGATTGAAAATAAGTCAACATTCAACAGTGCGAATAAAGCCTGTGAAATCTGCAGTTAAAGTAGCCTCTATGATTCAACTACAGCTTTTAAAACCAATGGTGAGTTATGAGAGTCAATTGAAGACATATGTGTACTAAATATTCAAGCTTAATGTATTATTGTGACTTTTAATCTTTAACTTTATTTTTGTAGTCAGAAGATGATGAAGAGATACAGACAGTGTTTCTTGAATGGCTGCATACTCAAAGTCATGACCCTTTAGCCTGTCTAACGGCACGGACTGGCACTATCCTACTACATGGTACTGAAGGTATAACGTGATTCAATAAAATATGATAATTTGAAGAGTACAATGTAAAAAAATTAACTAACTTTTTTGTTTTTGACTTGCAGCTAAGCTAGAATTTGCCCTAACGGTGCTTAAACCAGAACCAGCCAATGACTCTATAGATCAGCTGTTTCTACTGGCATCCACGCTTCTAAAAAATGAAGACATACACGTAAATTGTCCATCCTATTTTAACAGTCATAGTCTATTTTACATTGTAATTAATACATGTTTTAAAATGCTTTGTAGGTAATAAGAGAAGTATTAAACAAGCCTGCTGAGACAAATCCAGTTAGAACACCCACAGAAGAGCTGCATACACTCAACAGTCTGGGGTAAGCCCTTTTATTTACTGTCTTGTCTTGTGTTAGTCATTAAAAATAGGTCTTTTTGTTTTTCTTGTGGCAGTGGGATGAATAAACTTGGTAAATCTGCCTTTGAGTTCATCTCCCAGAGCCTCTTGGTCAGTCCTCTTTCACAGGAGCTGGCCTCCACTGGACAAGGACTTCAAGGAGGGGCTTTACTTATCACTGGAGCCAAGGTACAAGAATGATTTACTGTATAAGTCACAGCAAATGGACACAATCCTTTTTAATATGTATTGAATATTTGTGGTGCACAAAATTCCAAATTTTGCATATGGTAGTCTGGCCTCAAACTTAGTATAAAAATAAATTAGAATATATTTTATACATATCTTATCAAGATATTTATTGTACAGTATGAAAAAGAAAACACATTTCAGTTACATATAAATATTACTTTCAGGGGTGTGGCAAGAGCTCTTTTGCCCGGGCACTTTGTAGAAAAGCCAGTGAAGAGCTTGATGCCCATATTGAGGGGCTGGACTGCAGAAAATTACAAGGTACCAAAGAAACATTGAGAAACCTGTATTTTGATTGATCATAAAATATTATTGATGTTGACTTTATATTTTTCAGGTAAAAGAGCAGACACAGTGAGACAGGTGTTGCAGGATGTATTTGAGCTGGCCGAGTGGAGGCAGCCCTCAGTCGTTCTTCTCGATGATCTAGATCAAATTACTGCAGCGCCATCTACAGGAGAGCACGAGCACGGCCCTGAGGCACTGCTACATCAACACATAGCACAAAGTAAATATAACATTAGATTTCGATGGGTTTATTTGTCATATGCAGCTTAACACAAGTAGACAATTCAATGTAATCCTTAGAATGAGAAGAACTGTTCAACTAGCAAGAAAACAAAAAGTTCTAGTAAGCATGCAATAGGATTATAAAATGAAAACAAGAATTAACAAAGGATAAAGAGTATTTCACAAATGGTAATATTGGTCGGGCAATTATCATTACGCATAGATATAAATTGTGTTGTGTTATTGCGATAACAAGTAACATTGAGAAGACTGAGACTAATTTAAGGCTTAACATACATGATTGAGTATAGTGCACCCAGCTAGATTACTATTGTAAGTGTAAAAATCCTTGTTAAATTGGGGATATGTCATATTTATATTTCTTTTGTCTGTCCCCAGGTCTGAAAGATGTTGTAGATGACTTGGTTGCTCGCTCTAGTCTTGTCTGTCTGATTATTACCAGTCAAAGTGAGCACTCCCTCCACCCGTCTCTCACTAAGCTACAAGGATCTCACTTCTTCCAGAGATTTTCACACATTGAGCCTCCTGATCAGGTATTTGCACATGTGCGTTCAAATTGAAACACTGATATCAAACTCGTACTAAACCTTTGGGTGTGTTTCCAGGCGCAGAGGGCAGATATCTTGCGTTGTCTCATCATTAAAAAGGGTTTTCTGTCAGACATAACCTTACAGACTCTTGACCTCGGGGCAGTTGCTAAATTGACAGAGGGTTATACTCCGCAAGACCTGGCTCTGCTGCTGGAGCGTGCCGTCCATGCTAACACCACACAGCAACACAGTGACCAAGGTAAATAAAAAACACTATTTTACTGGATTTGACTTCTTCTCAACTTTTAATAAGCAGACCAAATATTAATTTTAACAAAAGGTAATTAGGCCTAAGTTTATTTTAAACTAAACAAAAAAACATTGATTACCTGTTAATAATATACACAGGATCCGTATTTGAGTCATGTGTCCTATCTTTATGAGTTATTTACAAAGGACTGCCACAAAAAATATTCAATATTCAATCAATTTACCTTGTAAATTTGAAAAAAACAGACATATTATGTTCCTTTTTCTGTTTTCCTAGATCCTTTGCTTTCATTAGAAGACTTTTCTCTGGCTTTGAAGGGATTCACTCCTCCCTCGCTGTGGGGGGTGAGTCTACACTCCCCAAGTGGATTTGGACTTGATCGAGTTGGAGGCCTTAAAGACGTGAGACAACAGCTAATGGACACGATACTACTTCCTGCTAAGGTTAGTAATGTGTAAAAGTCTCCAAACTAAATATAGTAAAATTGGCTTTACCTAACATATAGTTATTAATATTTTTGGTGTTTTGTAGTATCCCATTCTATTCTCCAAACTCCCAATCCGCCATCGATCAGGAGTGCTTTTGTATGGAGCTCCTGGGACTGGGAAGACTCTGCTGGTCAGGGCTGTAGCTAAAGACAGTGGCATGAACTTTATCAGCATCAAGGTAAGACTTAGTTATATCTAATTAATGTTATTGCGAGATTGAATATCACAATAAGAAAATCATACTGCAGTAAAAGAGTCTTTAATTTGGCGTAGATTTTACACTGTTAAAATATTTTTCCAATTGGAGGCTTGAATGTGTTAAACATATTGAAAAGTCCAATCTTAGTGGCCTTGTTTAGTATTTGTTTTGTCTTTAATTTTTCATTTTTAAGCTATTTCAACTAGTAATAAAATATTTTTTTGCTTGATTGAACAATAAAAATCCTCATTCAATTTCAAAAATTTCAATATATTGCAATATTAAACATGATTCACAAAAATCTTTTTTTTTTTGATATCCTGCTTATCTTGGTGCATATACATCTAAAAGGTCAAATATAATAAAAATCTCAGCTTTTATTACACATTAAAAAGACAATAACCATGTGACATCTTTCTAGGGTCCTGAGCTGCTGAGCAAATACATCGGAGCCAGCGAACAAGGCGTCCGTGATGTCTTCCAGAAGTTAGTCGATTCATATTATCGACTGTGACAGACTGTATTACTGCTATAATTGAATTTCACTTTGTCTAATCCTATTAATTTCACTGCAGAGCTCAAGCGGCCAAACCATGCATCCTCTTCTTTGATGAGTTCGACTCTTTGGCCCCAAGGAGAGGCCATGACAGCACCGGGGTGACCGACCGCGTGGTCAATCAGCTCCTCACTCAGCTGGACGGGGTGGAGGGGCTACATGGTAAGTTAATAGAAAATGTAATGCAATCTAGTGAAAGAAAATGCAATAGTCAACAATTTTAATCTCATAAAGGAGATTTTAATTCAGAGGCCGTTTCAAATTTATTAAACGTATAGTCTGCACGTTTCTCAAATTGAGAGAAATGTTAAAATAAAACATAGAAAATGCTTCAAATTCTGACCCTATTCTATGATGTAAAGTAGGCCATCCATAGTCTGTAGCACATACACATTTTGACAGATTACCTAGTTTACACCATAAAAACAGTCTCAGTCTCAGTCAAAACGTTTTTAAAAAATCCAAAACAATTTTTTATTTTAGGAAACTTTCAGCTTTTAAATGTGAGTAATTGTCTTGTGTGTGTTTTTTGCAGGTGTGTATGTGCTAGCAGCAACCAGTCGTCCAGATTTGATTGACCCAGCTCTGTTGAGACCAGGACGACTCGACAAATCTCTGTATTGTCCTCCACCTGATCTGGTTTGCTGAATTCAAAATCATAAAATAATATGCCCATAAGCAAAGGATTATTCAGTCAATCAACTTTTATTTGTATAGCACTGTACAAGAGTCACAACTGAACCAAAGTGCTTTCCACAAGTGATGCATAAAAAATATAAAAAAGATTAGAAGACAGGAGAAGAGACAACAATTAGACAACATTAGCAAAAACATGTAAATAAATAAATGAATAAATAAAAGTGTCAAGTTGCTGTTATGAGCTAAACATGGTTCTAAACAAGTTTGTGTACGGATAAACAAATATCGAAAGAAATTTTACAGATTACTTGCAGAATGTATTCATATGTAGATAAAAAGTCAAATTTCAAATCCTATTTATTTGCAGGAGTCCCGTGTGGAGATCCTGAAGGCCCTGAGCTCTGGCCTGTCGTTGGGGGCTGATGTGGACCTGCAGCAGTTAGCAGCAGTGACAGAGCAGTTCACTGGAGCTGACCTGAAGGCATTACTGTACAACGCCCAACTGGAGGCTGTGCACTCTGGGAGCAGCCTGACACAAGTACAGGTATGTATACTGCTAAAATAATACTACTATAATTGATGATTGTGTTTTGACTTTTGGTGCATTTTACCAGTAGTCACAGTGCTTGACGATATTGGTTTTCAAAGCATCATTGCAGCATGTCTGTTTAATGTGTTGTTTGTCAAGGCCGTGTTTTTAGTTTCACTTGTCTTTTCTGCTGTGGGCTGCACTTTGAAAAGATGTCTTTTATTTAGTAATTAAAGTAGTTGTTTTTTATATGAAATATTTTGTGGTGTTTTCTTCGAGCTCTGCTATCAGCTAGACCTGGTTTAGACCTGGTTTAGACCTGTGTTGTTCCTCTGATGTACTCATTCCCAAACCTATCCATCCTTGTTACTTTTGAAGATCCTCAAGATCTTAATTTCTCCTTCTTCATGCTCTGCCCCTGTTTTTAGATCAAATTGTCTGTGTTTCCTGCTATTGAAAAAAGTTACGCTATACTGTATATTTTCATTTGTTTTCAACAGGACCTGACTTCAGTTTCGGACAGCGACATGAGCCTGTCCTCCATGATTTTTCCGAATCACAGCAGTGGCTCTGATGACTCTGTCGGAGAAGGAGACACTGGTGTAGGTTTAGAGCAGTCCATGGTTTTACTGGAGTCATGTGACCTTCAGACATATGAGGAAAACTGCGGCAACATCTGGAGACTGTATTTCGGAAGTTCATATGAGACAGAGCTGGGATACTCACCGGAATTAGCAGTGAGTTTAAGATATTACCTGGTTTAGACGTGATTTAGTCCTGGATTAGACGTGATTTAGTCCTGGATTAGATGTGATTTAGTCCTTATATAGTTGTGGTTTAGACCTAGTTTAGTCCCCGTGTTGTTCCTCTCATTTATAGTATTTGAACAAAATGCACTTAATACTCAGCTCCCATTGTATCAAAATATAAATGTCCATCTTTGAAACCCCCCAATATTTATACAACCTAATTTTTTTATTTAGATTTGGCTAAAATATTTTCCTTATAGATTTGTTTAAACTGTTTGGACATTGATTATGGTCCTTTTTAAATTGTTTTCACCCTATAAACAAAAACAAAAACTTACCCTTGTTGTCCGTGCACTAACTAATTGGTAGCTGTTTATTTGTAGCCTTGAACAATGTTGCACTGTACATTTTTCATTATTTTACACAAGAGAAGGATCGTTTGGCAGTTTTTATGTTTTCTTTCTTGTTTTTTTCTGCAGAATTCTAGATGTCTCTCTGCTCCCATCTCTGAAAGCCAGGATTTGACAGCTACATGTGCGCGTGATGCTAGCACTGATCTTCCTCCTTTGTACATGCCCTCGCTGCAGGCTGGATGTGAAGAGTTGAGCCCAGAGCGACTGGAGCAGCTCACTCAAGACGTAACCGTAATCAAAAGGAATTATAGAAAGGTTGGTGCTAGTGCTTTTTCTGTTTATTGTGCTGTATTTTTTGTTGTTGTTTTTTACCCTGATTTTTCAGCTTGTTCAGTTGTAACACATTGATTCAGATCATTGAGGTATATATAACAATGGAGTAATGGAGTCCTATCAGTCTCACTAAGGGGTTGTGACCGCACTTCCGCAGCCGTTTGGCCCCTGGAGGAGATTTTGCTCCACTGCGCAGCCACAGTTGCGTTTGTGTCTCCGTTCCCATAGTGACAACCAATTGGTCA
>JAVQJW010155574.1:0-12427 GCA_036025195.1 Hypseleotris klunzingeri
TATTTTCATACAGGAGCAATGCATGCCAGAAATATGCCAATACTCTAACTTTGACTATCTGCTGCTAAACATCTGTGTTTGTCAGTGTTCAGGCAAATGTTAGCTTTGAATGAGAAATGAGTTTACTAACAGATACTCACTCGCCTGCCACTCACCCTTTTGCTTTTCATGTTTCGATGAGGGGGAACGCAGGGGGGGCTTTGCTTTTTGTGTTTTTCCCTCTTTTTTATAGTTAAAACAGAAAAAAAACTTCAAATGTGAGTAAAGGTTATGTGGGAGAACTTCTTCAACATCTCAAAAGCAGACAGTTTCAAACTATGTCTAAGTGTAAGTGGGTGATAGTTCAAGAGGAGAGCAGCTTGGAGTGGACAAGTGCTTGTTTGTGGTGATTAGGAGTGCACTACTAGCACAGTGATGGTATCTCCTAGATAAGATAGGAAAATGAGTGGACATTTTGGGCGGTAATGTGACTGTAACTGCATTATGACTTTACCACTGTATCTGGATCTATGGCTGAAAATAAAGAAGTTGGAACAATCTCAAACCAAGAAGAGTCAATTTTCTGTTATATATTTTTTAGAGCTTGACAGAATCTTCTTTGTTCACTGTGGCAAGTAGTCTTCTGAGGTTTCTAGCTACAACTGTATTTACCAAATTATGTTTTGTATTATTATTATTGTATATTAATCAAAATGTTTATTAGACATAGAATTCTTAGGAATTTAAAATTTAAATTTGGGGAACATTTTAAGCAACGCGGAAGAAAGTAAAGCCGCCCTAAAGTTTTCAACTAGATGAAGTTAGCCAAAAAATGCACCCATATTTGAAGGTTTCCATTTTGTTAATGGAGGAAGATACAGTATGTAAGTAGAAAAACATGACGTAAATGACTTGACATTCTGTATATGATTTGCATTTGGAAATAAGCATCTCATTTTATTCACAATGGAATACAGTACATCATTTGTGTGAGCTGACCATCAACGAGAGCTTGTGTTGAACTGGCGAAAGTAAGCCTTTGTTGGTTTGTTGGTGTAAACAATTTTGTTCAGATACTCCTGCCTGTGGACAAAAGAAAAGCACTACATTAAAAAGTGTCCAATCCTGGTTTAGTCAGGTTTATGCACACCATAAACATATAGTAAGTTACAGTTAGCTCATACTTTTACAAGTCTAGTTCGTGACGTAAAAACAACTTCACTTTCATTAGTGAGTGGGACTTACTGAGTTTGCTGGTCTTGAGCCAGCAGCATGTTGTACTGGTCCATGTCAGCCCTCTTCCGTCTCCTGAACTCTGCTGCTCTCTGCTCCTCTTCCTCTGCTGCGTGTGAAGACTGTAGAAGCTGCAGGCCAAAAGATGCAGCCAAGACTCTTTCGTTATCCCGTTGTTTCTAAAAACAGCAGTAAAAAGTGTCACGGTATGACAAGACTACAAAATTATACAACAATAATACAACAAAAGTTAGTGAAGTATTCCTAACAGTCACGTCAAATCCTTCATGCCACATTAAACAATTGTTTGCTGACTGTGGGACATGAATGCAATTCATGTAATTGAATAATTACATTCGGGTGGAGAAATAGGTCTGTTTTTCTAGTTGGTCTTATCCAGTTGCTTTTAAATACAAATTAAGAACACACCGCACCTTAAAGCCCTGGTAGTGTGACAGTCAGCATGTGACTTGCATCACACCTAAGGCTGTCTCTCACCTGTTTTTCCACACACTGTGCGTCTCTCTCTTTGTAGATGGCGCTGAGCTGTGCAGGGCTCATACCCTTCCACCTGTCAGTCAGGACCCGAGGAGGCCTCCCTGCTCCCACCTGCATCTCTGCTGCCTCGGCGCGCTCTGTCATCATGTCAGATGTCGCTGTGTGCCAGATCTCCGCTAGATTCTGCCTTTCTTCTCTTCTGTGCTGTTCTCTCAGTGTTTCAGCCTGCTCCACCGCCTATGGGGAACAACAACAATATAAGAACTAACCACTGATCCAGCCCCAATTATGGACCTGCCTCTTGATGATAACAAAGAGAAAACATAACCCTTAACATGCGGTTTTATAGAGGCGGGAGTGAGCCATATGCTGAATGTCCTCTGGAGGGATGCACTCAGTCGTATTTGTCTGTGCATCAGGCATGTGAGTAGTTATTAGAGAAAAAACACAACTGCCATAAAATCCAATATGACAAGAAGGATTTAAAATGATATCTCCCTATGGAGGATTCGCCAAAGTGCATTCATGGTAAATGAGAAGACAGCTAAATGTGGGTTTTTAAAACCACACTAGGCCCTTGCATACATCAATGCAGTTTAACCATCCATGTTGCTTGTATCAACTAATTTGAAAGCCATCGTTCCCCAGACCGATGTGTGAATGCATCACTTAACATTTTCAATTACTAATTTTAATTTCAAAATCCCTCCTGAAGACACCACAGCACAGCTGGAGCTCCCACTGGACTCTGCTCAGAGCATCTATTTTAGCAGAAGTGTGTTGTACCAGAGCGTGGTTGTAGTTATCGAGGGCCATGCGTGACGCTCTCTTTAACTCCTCCTCTAATGCTCTCATCTCAACTCCTTTGTGGTCCTCATACATCAGCTTCTGTCCAGAGAGCGTGTCTGTAACATACACATGAAAATCACCCACTGTATAGTGTTCACACCTGCATTACACAATGTATAACATGCCACACTTAACAGCACTTAGGGATGAGCATTCATCAATGCCACCTGGCAATAAGGGCTGTGCGTAGGAGTGTGTGATTGTTTGTGCAGCAAAGCCTAAAGCATGTGTGTGATTTAGGGACACTTTACTGTACGGTGTGTTAGCTCATCGCCAAAACGCTTGTTTCCTCACCTCGGTGCTTCTCCCTCATTCTTCTTCTCTCATTGTCCTCCGTTTGTGCACGGAGAGCTCTTTCTGCAGTTTTCATTTGTTCTCTTCTTCTTACTTCTGCTCCTTTGTCCTCTCCCTATTCAGAGCATAGAGGGCTAAATACTTTAGTTTAAAAGCTATCGTGTGGGTATTTGTTAAGATGAATTGCCAAGTTGTTTCTATCATAGCTTTACAGAGAAGTTGCCAAAATGCCAGCGTAGCGTGTTTCTTTAAGGATGAAATTAAATGTATTCCACCATTTTAATTTTACTGGTCCTTTGATGGTTGCCAAGCATCTGTCTGGCTCATAAAACCTACCTCAAACATTTGCATACTGGCAGGCCCAAGCTCACTCTCTGGAACTGTGAGCCTCAATGCCCCCTTCAGGTCACACTTGAGATCAGCATCACGAGAGTCCTCCACGTGCTGATAAGTGCTCCAATATTTGGTCAGATCTGAATGCAATTCTGCATGCCGCTGTTTTTCATCACTGTCTTGCTGCACCAGTGCTTCATCATGTCTCAGTCTGAGGGAATCTATAGATATTGAAATAAATCACAAAACAAAAGACATGGTGAGCAGAAATGGAAGAAATGTTATCCAAATCTTGTAATGAGTATTAACCATAAACCTAAAGCCTATATAAACCTAACAACAGATTTATTATTTGTACATCAATTCTTTGTGCTAATGATTTTTTGCATGCAGTAGCCTATGTCCAGTTCCAGAGAAAGCCATTTGAGATAAAGCAAATGTAAAAAACAATATAATTTTCAGTTTTTTCAGCAGTTCTTCTTAGGTATAAAAAACATACATTATTGTTTACCATAAGCCCTGTCTCGCTGTCGCTCCATGTTTTGCAGATGTTTTTTCTCCTGCACTTGATTTTCAAGGCCTTGAAGATCGAGACCCATCACACGAAGCCTAGTGTTAAAGATCCGCTCTTTTCGAGCTGATTCTGCAGCTCTGCGCCTGTCCACAGCTCTCTGTGTGGACTGGTCCACAGGCAAATCCACTTTATACATGGTCACAATGTTTACAAACCTGAAATAATAATAATACTATATTTATACAGTATTGTACAAACCATACATATCACAAAATGATCAACCCTTGATATTTCAAAGATAACCTCAGCCAGTTCTTTACAAGCCACAAGTAATTTTATGTGAAGTACATAAAACATCCCCCTCTAAATTTATATCCTAATGGGATATAAACAACTATTATTTTAATGACTACAAAGAGACAACATTTAAAATGTATAAAATCCAACCAGATAAAGTGGCTAGTTAAACTAAATGTTTAGCCAGAATGGGAATCTGCCAGCATTTGGCAGGTTAACTAGCGTTAGTGTTGATATCAAGCCCTGATGAAAACCCATATGAAAAAGCTATAGGATAACAATGAGGTGCCCATCAGTTGTACAGAGTATATTAGTGATACAGGACATAATAAATACTGTTAGCTATTAGCTAATAATGAAGCTTACCTTTGAATTTATGGGTCTTTCAAACACATGTGGGAACCGTAGGAACCCAACAAGAAACTGCCCCTCTACTACTGTGTTGTGTACAGTTGTTGTTATATTCGTTACTGTGGAAACAGTCATTTACTTAAATTGAGTTACATAAATTACCATAAATCAAATCAGTGACAGTTGTAATAATGTGATATATATGGCTATTGCAGACGCTAGTAGTAACTGGTCTATTTATGAACGTTTGTTTAGAAAACATATAACCTGAACAAGTTAATGAACCTAACCTACACTTTCCTCTAGCACTGGATAATCTCGCGACAGAGTAGGAGAATTGGAATGTCGCGCGCACTGTCCATTTCCGGTTAGTCTGTAAAATGGCGCATTGTTGTTGCATCGGACTGCCGCCGTTTTATCGCGCTTTTTAAACTGATGAACCACAGTAGTTAAGATGCAATTTGCAATATGATTTTGGATTTACATAAGTACACACTTGCCAAATAGATTAATTTATCATTGCGCGTGCATCTTGGAGTTTGACCGGTTCGTAAACATCAATCGTTAGCATTAGCTAGCTGAAGATCTGCACACACCTTTAGAACCACTACGCAAATAAAGAAAAAATGGGATACCTAAAGCTAATAGAAATTGAAAATTTTAAATCATACAAGGGAAGACAGATCATAGGACCCTTTCATAAATTCACAGCGATCATCGGACCCAATGGATCTGGTATGTTGTTATACATTTACTGTTACCTGCTAACCGATGCTAATGCCAAAAGCTACAAGTAATGTAAACACTACAGCCATTCATTGTAAGTACATGTATTAACGCTAACTGATTTATTTCGAAGCTTGTATATTATTGAATGTCGGGCGGCTGCGCGTATATTCTGAAACATGTTCTACTGTATAAAACGTTACTGTGTTACCTCTATATGATGTAACCTACATCACACGCTAGTTGATTGGAAGCACATCGGAAACAAACTTTTTTTAATGCTCCACACAACTATTAACTGCAAATATTCTATATTTATTTCAGGGAAGTCCAACCTTATGGACGCCATCAGCTTTGTATTGGCGGAGAAGACCAGCAACTTGAGAGTAAAAACTTTGAAGGATCTAATCCACGGAGCACCTGTAGGAAAACCAGCTGCTAACAGAGCCTTTGTCAGTATGGTTTATCAGGAGGACAACGGAGAGGAGCGCTCCTTCACACGAGTCATTATTGGTACGCAACATGACAATCAAGTGATGGATACCTTGACGTTTAAAGTACTACCTGATCTGTGAATCCTAGTATTCTTGTGTTTTCGAGTGTTTTCAAGGATTTGATTTTGATTTGTTTTTACATTCTCTGACATTGTAACAAGTTACACACCCTATGTATTTTTGTCACTTAAATTTGCATCTTTTCTCATTTGTAATCTTTCCATTGCAGGTGCTTCCTCTGAGTACCGCATCAACAACAAAGTGGTTGGCCTACCTGAATACAGTGAGGAATTGGAAAAACTGGGTATTCTCATCAAGGCTAGGAACTTCCTGGTGTTCCAGGTCAGAATCTTCTAACAATTTCAAAATTCGTTTTTGTGAATTCATAAGTTTTATGTTGTGTATAAACAGACAACAAACTCTATGTCACAGCTGGTAACTCATTTTATTCTTCCATGCCAGGGAGCTGTAGAATCTATTGCCATGAAAAACCCCAAGGAACGAACAGCTCTATTTGAAGAGATCTCTCGATCTGGAGAGCTGGCCCAGGAGTATGATCGGAGGAAGAAAGAAATGGTGAAAGCCGAGGAGGACACGCAGTTTAATTACCATCGAAAGAAAAACATTGCTGCTGAGCGCAAGGAGGCCAAGCAAGAAAAGGAAGAGGTATGCTTAGTGTTTACTATTCAAAAATGTGGCATAATTGTGAATTTCTAAACATTGTGTATTTTGCCATACTAGGCTGAGCGGTACCAGCGGCTAAAGGATGAAGTAGCCAGGGCCAGTGTTCAGCTGCAACTTTTCAAGTTGTACCACAATGAGACTGAGATCGAGAAACTTAACAAAGAGCTGGGTCAGAGAAACAAGGAGATTGACAAAGATCGTAAAAGGATGGACTTCGTGGAGGAGGAGCTGAAGGATAAAAAGAAGGAGCTGGGCCGACTAATGAGAGAGCAGCAAACCATAGAGAAAGAAATCAAGTAATTAACAGTTTATTTTGATTATAATAAAAGTTGTTTACTTGTCACAATTTAAATTTTAAATTCTTCCCACAGGGAGAAGGACTCTGAGCTGAACCAAAAGAGGCCACAATACATCAAGGCCAAAGAAAACACATCACACAAAATCAAGAAGCTCGAAGCAGCACGTAAATCGTTACAGAATGCCCAGAAAATGTACAAAAAGCGTAAAGGTGATATGGATGAACTGGACAAAGAGATGAGAGCGGTTGAATTGGCAAAGCAGGATTTTGAAGAGCGCATGGAAGAGGAAGCTCAGAGCCAGGGTCAAGATCTGACGCTTGAGGAGAATCAGGTTTTGTCTTGATTTAAATTTAGACAAATGTAGACAAATATTTTTTTTTTTATAACTTTTTTGTCTATCTATACCTTAGGTGAAGGCATATCATCGCCTTAAGGAAGAAGCCAGTAAACGTGCTGCCACTCTAGCTCAGGAGCTGGAAAAGTTCAATCGTGACCAAAAGGCTGACCAGGACCGCCTTGATTTAGAAGAGAGGAAGAAAATAGAGACAGAGGTACAATAGAGAATGACATGTAGTTTGCTTTCAATGATAGTATGGTATTTAATTTAATTTCTGTGTAATTGTTATGATTTTCTTCACTTAAGGCTAAAATCAAACAGAAGATCCGTGAAATTGAAGAAAATCAAAAGCGTATTGAAAAACTGGAGGACTACATTACCACCAGCAGGTATTTACTTGTTTGTTGCTATGATCTAAATACACCTTTAGAGTATTTAATAGAATTTTTGACTCTTGACATAATTTTCACAATGCTCTTCAGGCAGTCTCTTGATGAGCAGAAGCGTATGGAAGAGGAGCTGACTGAAGAGGTGGAGATGGCCAAGAGGAGGATCGATGAAATCAACATGGAGCTTAACCAGGTACTCAACACAAACTGAGAAATGAGCAAGATCACTTTACATCAAAACGTCACTTAATAGGGTTGAAGCGTGCTAGTGATTATATCTTTGAAAAGCGTTTCAGCGATATTATGGGATCTCGTTTGTCTACGTCCTCATATTGGCCATGTGAACGCGATAACTCAAAAATGCATTGCACTTAAAATTTTTGCACACACTTAGATATAATAAAGATGCCGAACTGGATTGATTTGGGTACGTCTACAATGAATATTAATTACGTAATTGATTAATTAAGGTGTAATTTTGTGAATGCAATAACATAAAAAGTTTTTGCCCAATCTTTTTCAAACTTTCTGGATAGTTCCATATCATGAAGACGCTGAACTAGATTGACTTTGGTACTTCTGCAATGAACAATAATTAATTAATTAACTTACCAAAATCTAATAAAGAATGCTTCAATAGCGTCCCCATATTTTTGGCCCCTATGGGACTCCAAGGAAGTCTAAATACACTTATTTGTCAAAAAACAATGAAACGTGATTCTCCTCATTGGAAATTGGGAGGTCAGGTATTTTTGACAGCCTTTTCGAGCTCCTCCACAAAGACATCCGCATGTATGTGACATGTACAAGCAAATATTTAACAAATGATATTTCTGCCATAGGTAATGGAGCAGCTGGGAGATGCGAGGATCGACAGGCAGGAGAACAGTCGGCAGCAGCGAAAGGCTGAGATCATGGAGAGTATCAAAAGACTCTACCCTGGCTCTGTGGTAATGTTCAATAATTTGTAAAAAAAAAACAATTTTCATATTATCTATTGTTATTATGCGAATCATTAAAATGGGTATTTTTTCCTTATTAGTACGGACGTCTGATCGACTTGTGCCAGCCGACTCAGAAGAAGTATCAGATTGCTGTGACTAAAGTGTTGGGAAAGAACATGGATGCTATCATTGTTGACTCGGAGAAGACTGGCCGAGACTGTATTCAGTACATTAAAGAGCAGAGAGGAGAGCCAGAGACCTTTCTCCCTCTTGACTACCTCGAGGTAAATACAGGCGTTTAAAATCAGTCTGCTTTGATAAAGTAGTAGTACAAATTTTCTAATAGTCAAGCTTAAACATGTTTGTTTAAGATACATAAATCAATGATTATACCTTAGCCACTGAGTTTAATTGATTATTTGTTCCAAATAATGAATCAATAAAATATTATATTAATTTTATTTAATAAACATGCCTATCTTTATAAAAGGTTAAGCCAACTGATGAGAAACTGAGAGAACTTCGTGGGGCAAAGTTGGTTATTGATGTGATCCGCTATGAGCCTCCTCACATTAAAAAAGCTCTGCAGTACGCTTGTGGCAACGCTCTGGTTTGTGAAAATGTGGAAGATGCACGAAGAATTGCTTTTGGAGGACCCTACAGACACAAGGTATGCAACTAAATCTAGTTTTATAAAGAGCTAACAAACATATTTAAATAGTTGTCCTCATAAACCTACTTGGTCTCCTCTCAGACTGTAGCCCTGGACGGTACTCTTTTCCAAAAGTCTGGTGTTATCTCTGGAGGGGCCAGTGACCTGAAGGCTAAGGCCAGGCGTTGGGACGAGAAGGCAGTGGACAAACTCAAAGAAAAGAAAGAAAAACTCACGGATGAGCTCAAGGTGCTTTAAACAACCCCTCTGTCTTATTTGGTCTCAGTAATTAGACTAATGTGAAGAATTGTTTGTATTATGGTTTTTGTAGGAGCAAATGAAGGCCAAGAGGAAAGAGGCTGAGCTGCGTCAGGTCCAGTCTCAGGCCCATGGTTTACAGATGAGACTGAAGTACTCTCAGAGCGACTTGGAGCAGACAAAAACGCGCCACCTGTCCCTCAACATGCAGGTAATCTTCAATGTTTTTGAAAATAAAAATAAAATATAATAGTTAGAGATAAACTTTTTTAGTCCCAATGTCGATATCTGGGTTTTGTGGATCAACCGATACCTGATATTCACTGATACTAATGATTTGGGCCTGGATCAGCACCGATATCTGATCCAATATAACAGTATAACAGATCTATTTATCCTTACTTTAACAAACTATAAAGAAACAAGCAAAAAAGGGTAATTTATGTTTTAAGTCATACTGTTTTGTTTGTGATGAATTAAAAAGAAATTGTGTATTTCAGGAAAAGTCCAAACTAGAGAGTGAGCTGGCTAATTTTGGGCCTCGCATCAATGACATAAAGAGGATCATCCAGTCGCGTGAAAGAGAAATCACTGATCTGAGAGAGCGCATGAATTTGGTAAGATTAAAACAATCAACGTCAGTGTGGTATTTAAAAAACATTTATATTCTAAATATTATGTCCTGTCCCATAGGTGGAGGATGAGGTGTTTGTTGATTTTTGTAAAGAGATTGGTGTGAGAAACATCAGAGAGTTTGAAGAGGAGAAGGTCAAGAGGCAGAATGAAATTGCTAAGAAGCGGTAAGTCTGTTGGACTGATAAAATAGTATTCAAAGCTATTTTTATTAATGTAGTTCCCCTTGATCTAAATTGGATTAATCTTGTTCAGTCTTGAGTTTGAGACTCAGAAGACCCGTCTGGGGATCCAAGTGGATTACGAGAAGAACCAGCTGAAGGAGGACCAGGAGAAGGTCATGATGTGGGAGCAGACCGTCAAGAAAGACGAGAATGAAATTGAACGACTCAAGAAGGTAAAGAGGCAAGCATTAACACAAGTTAAAAGAATTGTTTATGGTGTTAACATTTGTTAACAATTGTGTTTTGTAGGAGGAACACAGGCACATGAAAATCATTGATGAAACAATGGCCCAGCTACAGGACCTGAAAAATCAGCACCTCACAAAGAAATCTGAAGTCAATGATAAAAACCATGAAATGGAAGAAATTCGCAAAAAACTGGGTGGCGCAAACAAGTCAGTCTTTACAGATGCACCAATTTTGTATGTTTTTTTTTTTTTTTCGCTAACCTTTTTGTATTTTTCAGAGAGTTGACACAGCTCCAAAAAGAGGTGACGGCTATTGAGACCAAACTGGAGCAGAAGCGCAGTGACAGACACAACTTGCTACAAGCCTGTAAAATGCAGGACATCAGGCTGCCTCTTCGATCGGGAACAATGGACGACATCAGCCAGGGAGAGGTACTAAAGCACTCAATTTGTAAAAATATCTGCAGTTAGTCCATCAATAACACTAAATATAAAATTTTCTGTTTCAGGGAGGTTCCCAGAACGATGACTCCAACAGTCAAAGGACATCAAGCAGTGTTTCAGCAAAAGAGGCTCTGATTGAGATCGACTACAGCCACTTGTCTGAAGACCTAAAGGTACTGGATCCACAACATACTGGTCACAAATTAGCTATCTTTGTGCTTCAACAAAAAAAAAACAATGTTTAATACCATTAAACTATTCAAATGTGTATTTGCTTGTTGCAGGATGCACTGTCAGAAGAGGAAATCAAAGGGGAGACAAACACTCTGCAGCAGCGTTTGAATGAGCAACAGAGCATTCTACAGAGGATCAGTGCCCCCAACATGAAGGCCATGGAGAAACTGGAGAGTGTGAGAGACAAGTTTCAGGAAACCAGTGATGGTGAGTTTCAAATGAAGTGGACATTTGAAACAAATACATTTATAATACGTACTAAAGTACTAATGACCCATATCTATATTTAGAGTTTGAGGCGGCTCGAAAGAGAGCCAAGAAGGCCAAACAGGCTTTTGAACAAATCAAGAAAGAACGGTTTGATCGTTTCAACAACTGCTTTGAGGCTGTGGCCACTAACATTGATGAGATCTATAAGGCCCTCTCACGTAACAGCAGTGCTCAGGTACTCTGTCATAACTAATACTAAATACAACATAGAAACACGCTAAAGCATGTTTACTAAAATCTTATTACTCTACCTGTCGCAGGCTTTTCTGGGTCCTGAAAATCCAGAGGAACCGTACCTGGACGGCATCAACTACAACTGTGTGGCTCCAGGGAAAAGATTCAGGCCTATGGACAACCTGTCTGGAGGAGAGAAGACTGTAGCAGCTCTGGCTCTGCTGTTCGCGATTCACAGGTAAACAGTAATAAATACACAATTAATCAAAATGATTACTATTGGCATTTGTTCACTTCAACTTTTCTTTTCTCAGCTATAAACCTGCACCATTCTTTGTTTTGGATGAGATTGACGCTGCTTTGGACAACACAAATATTGGAAAGGTAAGAGTATCATGATGACTATTGTTAAACTTGGCTTTTCTTTAACTGATGCTAAAATACTTTGACTGCTCCATTCAGGTGGCCAATTACATCAAGGACCAGTCAGTGCAAAACTTTCAGGCTATCGTCATTTCTCTGAAAGAAGAGTTTTACACAAAGGCCGACTCCCTGATTGGCGTTTACCCTGAGGTTTGTGTCTTAATACTAAAAAATATATATTGTTAACTATTTAATTCAAGACATAACTGGTCTTCTCTTACCTTTCATCTGCAGCAAGGAGATTGTGTCATCAGCAAAGTTTTGACGTTTGACCTCTCCCAGTATCCAGATGCCAACCCCAATCCAAATGAATAGGCCAAGCACTCCACAGTCACTGACATTTTTTCTGCAAGTTGGATCCTTAATTTGCTATTTTCTGTGTATTTTACCATTTGTTCTGTAGCAACGCATCATGTATCCTTTAGACCTTGTATGTTACTTTGTTTTTTGATATGCTAAAGTAGTGTGTTAGTTTTTAGTTGTGGGGAAGATGTTGTTGTCGATTGGGTGGGTGAATACAAACAGGAGAATGTACAAATTTATACCCATAAGCTCCTTCTGAATGACCCAAACATTTAAATTACTTAAATTGTCATCAAGTGATAAATGTTTTTCTTTTATACTGCTAATGGTCCCATGACAATAATTTTTAATGTGCTTGCTTGATTTTTGTGTGCTAAAACACATTTGCTTTTTCTGAGTTTAA